>KZ112538.1:0-143681 GCA_002120305.1 Hypoxylon sp. CO27-5 | reverse complement strand
ATAATAATAAATAATTTAATAAATTAGTTTTTAATAATATAAAAATATTAGTAATTATTATATAAGGTATATAATATAAAATATAAAGTCGTTTATTTTTACGATTTTTATTTAATAAAATACGAATTTTCTTTTAATTTTTTCCTTTTTTTTCTCCCGGGTAATTTGGCTCGAGCTTTGCTCGTACGAGTTGCTACTTCGTAAACTCAGGGCATTATTGTGCACCCCGTGCGGGGGGTGCCTCCTGTTAAATGATTTATTAAATTTTTAAAATATATTATATAAAGTAAAAACTTTCCTTTATAAAAAGTATTATATATAATATTTAATAAAGTTTATAAGATTAAATACTTCTAATATATTAAGTTAAGTTACTTTATTTAAGTTTTATTTTAGGATATTAAATAAAATATATTTAATCCTTTTCTAAGTAATAAAGAGTAAAAATATTAAGCCTTATATAAAAGTTTTTAATTTAATAATTTCCTATTATTTTTATTACTTATTATAATATTTTCTAATAAAAAGAAATATAAGGATAATCCTTTTAAAGTTATAGCTTATTTATATTTTTAATAAAATAATATATATAAAAATATTATAAATAAAGATAATATTAATTAATATAATCTTAAGTAAAATTATATTATCTTAAATATATACCTAAATGATTTTTATAAAAATAATTATAAGTAAAATAACTATATTAAGTTAGTTTTATTTATTATTTTTTTATATAAAAGTTAATATTTTTAATATAAACTTATCTTACCTTTTAGTTAAAATAAACTTAAAACTTATTATAATAAAGCTTTAAAATCCTAATAGATTTACTTCGCTTATTATATTATTAAATATTAAGGTAATATTATACCAAAATATTTAATTAATTTATAACTTTATTAAACTTTTAATATTTGAAAAAATTGCCATATTAATTATCGAATAAAATTTAAAGGAGATTTAAATAGTTAAATTAGTTTTATAATAAAACATATTTTAAATTTAAATAATGAAAATATTAATTATAAAAATATTAATAAAAAGGATAATAATTATTTAATTATTAATAATAAAAGTATTAATATTTATTTTAAAGCTATTATTTAATATAATAAATACTTAAATAATAATTCACTTAATATAATAAAATATATAATTTAATTAACCAATTAATTAACTAATTAACTTATATATTAATAAATAAATAAATTAATTAGTTAATTATTAATTTAATTATTAATAAATAAATAAATTAATTAGTTAATTATTAATTTAATTATTAATAAATAAATAAATTAATTAGTTAATTATTAATTTAATTATTAATATAATTAGTTAATTAAGTTTATTTTTATAAAGCAAATTTCCTTTATATTAAATAATAAGTTAATTTAATTAAATTATATTATATTTAATTATTATTATTTATATAAGTTATTTATAAATATTAAATAAATGAATATATTAATTATATAAGCCTAACTTATTATTATTTTATATTAAAGGTAAGATTTAAAATATATTTAGGAAATATTTTATATAAAGCCTTAAAAAAGCCTTATTTTTTATTTAAATTATTATTTTAACTAATGGTTTTATTAATAAAAGGTAATATCTTTAATAAAGCATTTTTATTTTTATAAATAAATTTTTATGTAATATTAGTAAAAAAAGATATTTTTATAAGGTATTATTACTATTATAATTAATATTATTATAATTAAAAGTTTATAAATTAAATATAAAAATATATTTAATATATAAATTTTATTCTTTATTATCGTTATAAAATATTTAAAACTTTTTATTAAGTAAATTTAAACCTTTTAAATAGTAATTATTAAATAATTATAAAGACTTAAATAATTTTAAAGATTTAAATCATTTTAATATATAATTAAACTTATAATCATTAAATTTAATATTATTAAAATTATTAGTTAGAATTATTTTATTATTACATATAAAGTAAATTATAATACTATTATAAATATTTAAATTTAATACTTTAAAATTTTCTTTTTCGATTTTATTATAAAAATATTTCTTTCCTTTTTATTTGGTTTACTTATAACCATTAATTACTTTAAATAATAACTTTAATAGGTTTTTTATTATCGCTTATTTATTAACCTTTATTTATTTTTTATTAATAATTTTTAAAATATTTATAAAATATTTAATATCTTTATTAACTTTATTAATAAATATTTAAATAGTTAAATTTATAAATAATATTTAAGTAAAATAGGTAAATAAAAATTCTTAAGGGCTTTAAAATATATATAAGTAATATATATTATAAAATAACTTAATAATTTTTATATTAGAATTTTCTAACTTTAATAAAAAATTAACACGTAACTAATTAAATAAAATTTGTTATCCTTTTTATTAAGCTTTAAAAAAACGAGGATATTATTATTAAAAAGTTTATAAATATTAAATTAAAAATAAACCTTATTATTAATTAAATTATAAATAGTAATATTTTTTTATTTTTAATAAATTTATATATATCATCAAGTTTAAACTATTACTAAGCCATTTTAAGTATTATATAAGCTTCTTTAAGTGTGTTTAAATTTTTAATAATATAATAAAATATTTGTTATATATTATACGTAAAGGGTTTTATAGTGGTAAAATAAAAAAAGTGGTAAAATATTATATCTTATTAAGGCTTAAGTAAAGCTTTTAAGAAGATTTAATAATTAAAATAAGGTATAATAAAATATAATGTGTTTAAGTAAAATTAATATTAAGATTAAAAAAAGATTAAAGTTTTAATTTTAAAAATATTTAAAATAATAAAAAAAGTATTATTTAATAAAAACGAAATAATTTTTAATCCTAACCGAAGGTTTTTTACGTTAAAACTTAATTTGAAAATTACTATGAGAAATGATAAGGTAAATGATAAGATAATTGATAAATAATTAATAAGAAACTAATAAATAATTAATAAGGGAAAATAAAAAAAACCTTTAATCTTTATAAAATTAATATTCCACCAATTCTAAGGTTATAAAAATAAAAAAAGTACCATTAAATAACGCATTTAATTCCACACATTTTAATCTTAGGTACGCGATCGTAGCTATTTTATAGCTTAAAATAATTAAGTTTGAAATAATAGGATTAATTTAAAAGTTTCGAAAGCTTTTTTAAAAGCTTTAAAGCTTTAAGCCACTAAAGCCACTAAAGCCACTGCTATTAAAGCTATTAAAGCTTTAAGCCATTAAAGCCATTAAAGCTTTAAGCTATTAAAGCTTAATAACTTTTATATATATATAAGATTTAATATTTCCACTAATCCTTTATTTAAAAATTTTTAAAAAAAATACATAAATAAAGATTTAAATTTTTATTCGAATAATATAAGGTATATATAATTAGCCCCTTTTATTAAAAAGTTATTAAAAATTAAAAATAAGTTTTTAAAATTAAAAGGTATATAATTATAATTACGTACAAATTTTATTATATAATCGTAATTGCGTAATGGTAATAATTATAAAATTATAAATTTAAGCTTAAGTTTAAATCCTATATAAAGTAAAAATTTAAAAAAAAAATAAAAAACAAACAAATAAATAAATAAATAAATAAATAAATAAATAAATAAATAAATAAATAAATAAATAAAAAACAAACAAACAAATAAATAAATAAATAAATAAATAAATAAATAAATAAATAAATAAATAAAGAAAAGTTAAAAAAATATAAAAACAATTTAAAGAATTAGAAAAAAAACATAAAAAAGGTATTAAAATAAAATAAAAATTTAAAAATCATAGATTTAACCTTCGGTTAAAATAATACCTTTTTTTCTTACTTTATTTCTAATTTAAAACTTAACTTAAAACCTTTAAAAACTAGCCTTTCGTAGGAAAAATTTTTAAACCTTTTTTTTATTTTTTAAAAATCCCTCGAACCTAAGCCTTAGTAAGGAGTAAAGCCGTGATTTTTTAAAAATAAAAAAAAGGTTTAAAATTTTTATTTATAGTTATATTTAATAATTTTAAAAGTATTATAAATATCTTATATTTTATTTATTCAATCTTTATTTCTTAAAATAATTTGTTAATATAAAGTTTCTTTTATAACTTATATATTAAGGTTTATAACGTTTAATTTATTAGAAAATATAATAATTTATTTTATTTATTTTTTTATCCTTATTTATTAGTTTAAATTAAATTATTAGAAATATAATATTTTTAATAAATATTTTAATATAATATAAATATATAATTAATTATATTATCCTTATATTATATAAAAGTAATAAATTATTTAAATAATGTTATAAAAAAAGCTTTTAATAAAGCTAATTAAGTAGTAAATATATATTACTTTAATTTAAATAAAACTATAAAAGCTATATCGTTAATTACTTATATAAAATTTATACTTAAATAATAATATATTTTTCTTTAATTAAATAAGCTATTTTACTTACATTGCTAATAAATGTAATAATTATAAGCTTAATCCTTACTTATACTATAAATTATAATTAAAATATTTAGCTAATAATATAAAATAATTTATCCTATCGTTCCTTTAAATTAAATTAAATTTAATAAAGCTTAATCCTTTTAATAAACTTATTTATATGTTTCTTAATTACTTTAAATAATTTATTAACCAATTAAAAGCTTAACAATAATAGGGATTAACTTAAATAATTTATATTGTTTTAAATATATATATATATTTAAGGCATTTAAAATTAAATTAATCTTAATATTTCTAATAAATAATATATTATAACTATTATATTAAAAGCTTTTATAATATAATAGTTAAAGATAAAAAAGAATAAATATAAGAAAAAAATATATAAAAAACAACTTATCGCTTAAAAATAACTTCTTAAAAATATAAGAAAAGTATAGCTTAAAGCTTTTATTATACTTACTTATAAAGAATTTAAGGCTAAGTATAAAAATTAATATAAACATTACTTAATATATTTAATTAAATATATAACTTTATTATTTTAATATATTATTATATAAAATTAAATTATTATTATAATCTTTATAATATTCCTTATAATAATAATAATAAAGCTTAAATTATTTTATTTTAATTAAAAGCTATTTATATAAAAGATTATTAAATTACTTAAAAAATATTTAACTCCTTTAAAAATAAGTATATTTAATATAATATATTTTAAATATAGGAAAATATTAATATAAATATTTAACATTTTAATAAATTTATATATATAATATTAATAATAATAAAAAGCTTATATATATGCTTTTATAATAAATATTTTAAAAATTTAAGGATTTTTTAAGCTATAATAATTCCTTTATATAATAAAAAAGTATTTATATCCTTTTTAAGCTAATTAATAATTAATAAAATTAGTTAAAGTTAAAGCTTTAAAACTATTATCGATAACCTTAAATACATAGGTAAAATCCCTTAAAGACATAGGTTATTCACATACACGTAACACTTATTAATAAGCGTACACTTATAGCTATAAAACTATACATTATAAAAGCCATAGCTATTATAACGAGTTACGTTATTACGATAAGTTATAATTATTAAAAGTATTAAAATAATTAAAAATAAAATAAAATAAAAAGGTATTTATTAAAAGTAAATTTTATTAAATATAAATAAATATTTATAAAATTTAATATTTATTTAAAATATTTTATTTTATTTTATTTAATTAATTATTAATTTATTTTTATATTTAATATATATAACTTATTATTACCGTTATAATAAGTTATAATAGCTATAATATACGTAGCTATATATGTTATAATGTATATAAGGTTAAAAGGTTTAAGCGTTAATAACGTTAATATAATATATTAAATAGGTAAGAATGTATCCCTATTACTATGTCATGTGTATGTAAATAACCTATGTTTTTAAGGGATTTTACCTGTGTATTTAAAGTTATTAAACTATTATCGCTTACTTTAAATTAATATAATAAATGTCACATAATTATTATAGTGTTAAATTTTCTAATTAATTAAACGGTATAAATTATTAAGAAAAAAGGAATATAGCTTCCAATTAATAATATGCTTTAAATACATATAAAGCTGCTTATTAAGTTATATACTTCACATATAACTTGGCATTTTAAAACTATAATACACCTTTTAACTACATATAGCTTAAAACTAAGCTCTTACCATTTTTAATTAAAGCTTAATTAGCCCATTTTAGGCTTTTTTAACACGTTATATACTATATATATTAAGCTAAAAATAAAAGAAATAAGCTAATAAAAACATGCCTTAACCCTCCTTTTATTAAGCAAAATAAGTATAATATTCTTTAATTTTAATAAATAAGTTAATTAAATAATTTAAAAAGTCTTATATAAGAGCTTAAAATATTATAGCCAATTTAATAATAATTTTTCAAGCATGTATAAATAGCTTTACTTTATTTCGAAACTTTTAAAATAACTAATGCTAAGCTTATTCATTTATTTATAAATGACTTTGCCCTTATATAAGCTCTTTTAAACCTTTTTTTTAATCTTATCTTTTAAGTTATTTATAAATAGCTTTATTTTTAATTACTCCTTTAATAGCTTTTTTTAATTTAATATGGGTAAAAAACGTAATAGTGCTAAGAAGGTAGCTAATTTAAAAAAGGCTTAAGCACTTTATAAAAAATATATAAAAGTTATAGTTAAAGTTAAAGATAATTTATTTATTTAGGATTAACCACCTATTCTTATTATTGTTAAAACTAGTTTAATCATTTTAAATTAATTAGTTATTTAGGCTAAAAATCAACTAATTACCCTTACTATTAAGATATTTATTTAAATTAATAATCCTTTCTAGCCTATTATAATTAAAATCTTTAATAATTTTAATTCTAATTATAATGCCAAGCTTATTATTATTAGCCTAGCTATTCCTAAGCTAGTAATTAAGGTTAAGAAAGGGATTAATCCCTTTACAACTTTATTTCTCATATTTAATTAAATAAATATACTTTTAAAACAATTTATTAATCCTTTTACTCCTCCCCTTATACCTATTATTACTCCTATTCCTATATACCTTACAACTCCTACTTTATTAATTACTCTTACTTAATTATCTTTAAAAAGTCCTTTAATTAATTATAAGAGTAAAAGTAAGGATAAAGTAATAGCTTAAATTATTTTATTACCTATTTTAGTTTGAAATGTTATGGCTTTAATATTAATTATTAGTAAATGTATATTTAAGCTTAAGCCAAATAAAATTTATTATTATAATCCTTATTTGGCTTATATAAGAAATATATTAATTAAGAAATTTAATTAATATTATAAAAACTTAATCGATTTAAATAATAAGTATTATTTTAAATATATTAATAACCATAGTTACTATAAAATATAAATTATCTTTTATTCTTTTAATAGCTTAATTTTAATAATTTAGTCTTAGGGGTTATATTATCAATTGTATATATTAATAATTATAGCATTTAATTTTATAGGGGATAATTTTTATTAAACCTTATATAAATTTCTTTACATATTCCTTATTAAGTTTTTAAATATTAATTAAAACTTAAAAAGATATAAGTACTTTATATAATTGTTTAGATATTCATTAAGAATTTATTTTTAAATTTTAAATTATCTTTTAAATTTAAATTAAATTTTAATAATAATAATTAAAATATTTCTTTTCCTATTAACTTATCCTAATTAATTAAATAATGTTATATAAATGGTAATAAAGATAGTAAATTTAGTAAGAGTTTTATATTAAAAGTAATTAATAAATCTTTATTTATAATATTGGTAAGTAATATTTAGGTAAATATTTAAGGAATTAAGTATTAGTTAAATAATTTTCTTTATATATCTTAGTAATTTTAATGTTTAAAAATAAGTTAGGAAATAGTTACTATATAGCTTATAATTATTATATATTTTTACCTTATAAATTATTAAGTTAATTTAATTTTTAAATAGCTTTTTAATAAATTTATAATAACCTTTATAATATTATAGTAACCTCTTATTATTTTAATTATTCTTATATTTATATAATAAAGCCTTTTTTATACTAAAATATTATTACCTTTTTTTCTTTATATAATATCTTTTTAATAAAATGGTAAGTTATTTTTTTTCTTAATTAGTTATTCTTTAAGTTTAAGATAAATTCGAATCATATTTTAACAAATTATATTAATTATTCTTTTAGTTTTAATTATACTTAAGTAATTAATAGGTATTTTAATTATAATAATATTTATTAAAAAGAAAATCAAAGCTCTTAAATAATTTAAAATTACTTTATGTGTTATACGCTATAATAATTTAAAGAAAATATAAGCTACTTAATTTAATAATATAAGAAAAGTTTGCCAATTATTATTTATAAGTAATGATTCTTAGGTTAATATTAATAGCTTTATTTTTAAAAAAGTGAATAAGCTTATAATACCCTTTATTTAATATAATCTAATTAAGTAAAAGTGTTTTATCATTAATTTTAAAGTTTTTAAAACACTTAATATTACTATTAATATTCTATTAATTAATAATAATATATAAATATCAATCTTTATTCTTAATTTATTACTAATACTTATAATCACTCCTTCTACTTAAAAAAATACTTATCCTCCTATTAAAGCACCTTATTATACACCTTACTTAGGTTATATAAGGAGTATATTTGCTAATCATTTTTAAATATTATATAATTATATTTTAATAGGATAAAATA
Source organism: Hypoxylon sp. CO27-5 (assembly GCA_002120305.1). NCBI lineage: Eukaryota > Fungi > Ascomycota > Sordariomycetes > Xylariales > Hypoxylaceae > Hypoxylon > Hypoxylon sp. CO27-5. The sequence goes on along the minus strand of KZ112538.1, from coordinate 134,925 downwards.
CTTAATGCTAACTATATTCTAATAGATACTCTTATTAAGATTTATAAGTTATTCCTTTTACTATAATAACATTACTTTTATTAATTTATATTTATATATATAAACCCAATAACCCAATCATATAATTAATAACTTATCACTTATAAAAAACATCTTTAACTCACAATGTTACTTAAAACATATTAATAAGCTTCCTATGAAATTACTTAAATATTTTTTTCTTTAGTATTAACTAATATATATAGATAATTTATATTTTATAACATACCTTACTTATTTTTCTAAAATATAAATTATTAAATAATAAGGAAAATAATAAAGCTAATAAGGAAATAAATAAAATAAATAATAAATCTTATAAAGAAGTAATTAAGGAAATTATTTAAGCTTTTAAAATACTTTATTAAAAGATTCTTATATTATTATATCTTATATTTATACTTATTTACTTATTAATATAAAGTAATTAATAATATTATTAAATTACTTATATAAACTTCTTAATTATTAATTAATAAATCTTATATATCTTATAGATTAAACAATATTTTAAAATATTTAAATCCTTATCTTAATAAATTTTTTATTAACCCATTTATTAATATTTAATTAATTAATAAATAAAACACTTTAAAGATTTTTAAAGTATATTTTTAATATAATTATATATTTTATATATCCATATGATAAAGCTTAATATTAATTTATTCCTTTTCTCCAATAATTAATTTAATTATTTATTAATTATCATTATAAATTTATTATATATACCCTAAATTAATCTAAATATTTTTAAATAAATATTATAAAATTATTATCTCTTTTACCATATCCAAAACATTAAGTAGTTTAGCCTTTATTATAGAGGTTAATATTATTAATAAATAAGCTACTTTTTAAGTAATTAAATCATTATACAAACTTATAATCTATTTATAAGATAATTATTTACTCTTTATATTATTTATAAATAATATATTATTTAATATAAATAAGACTTATACTTTAGTACTTTTACCCTTATATCTAATATATAAGATACACATTATATATAAATACCTTATTACTTAGTTAACTACTATTAAATACTTAAGTTTTAAATTAATCAAATAATAAAAGAGCTATATAACTATAAATATAATATTAGGTTTAATTATTATCGTAATATATAAAATTAATCTTATGCACTTTTAAAAAGCCTTAATCTTTATTTTAATAATTTCTTCCTTATATTTAGAAAATAGCTTAAATAATAGAGGAATAGATAGGACCTAATTATTATCATTTAGTTAAAACTTAGCTATAATCTTCTTAATATAGCCATTATAAAGTAAGGAAATAATTTAATATTCCCTATTTTTAATTACTTTAATCCTAAGATATTAGCTAATTAATCCTTAATCCTTTATCTTATATAAGCTTTTTAAATAATTAATCACTTTCTATATTTTAATTATATATTTAAGAACATTTATTATTAATATATTATCCATATATATTAATATATATATCTTCTTATTAATTATATAAAATAAGTATAATTCTTTTATTAATACTATAAATCCTTTAAGCTTTAAAATGTTCTTCATTTCCTTATACCATAATAAAAAAGAATTATATAACTTATATAATATTTTTAAAAGCTTAATATACTTTCTATCTTTATCCTTATAACCTTTGGGAAGTTATATAATAATTAGCTCCTTACTTATTTAAAAAGTATTTATAAATATATTTTTAATATTAAATTATCAAATATTTAAGTTAAGTTTTATAGCTAATATTATTATTATCCGAAACAATTTTGTTATAAATATAATAATATATATATCTTAAAATATTAGGTATTAAAGATTATCTTATATAATAAGCTAAGATTTACACTTTTCTAAATACCTATTTTTATTAAATTTATATATAAATATTTACTTTAAAAGGAGTAAGATATTCTTTACTTTATTATGCTTTATAATATATTATATATTATTTTTATTAAATATTTAGATTTTTTCTTATATATTTTCTTTAAATTATTTATTAAATAGGTAACTTATTAAGTTTTTATATTCTTTTAATAATAATTATAAAAGCTTATCCTAATAAATCTTTAATTTGCTTAAGGCTATATTAATTTGTTTAGTGCTTTTTTAATATATTATTATAAAGATTATTATATATAGTATTTAATATTTTTAATTTCCTTAATAAATTATTTCCTATTAATTAGATAGAAAAATCTCTAAAAAGTTAAATTATTTTAATTTAATAAGTGAGAAGATTTCCTTCTTATTTCTATAAATTAAGATTATAAAAGCTAAATTATTTAAATCTTTTTCTTTAGATTCTTAACCTTTAAGTCTTTTACTCCTTTACTAGAGCTTAATAGGCATTGCTATGATATATGATTAAGCTTTTAACCCTTTTGGATAATCTTTTTTATGTTATAATTATAGTATCGGCATACCACTTCTTTTATTTCTATTAATATTTTCTCTATTACTTATTAAACTTAAATATTAATTAAGTATTCTTATTTTAAAAGAAACTTTTTTTATAGGGTTTATAATTTCCTAAAGTGGTTATCTAATGCTTAATAGAATATTACCCTTTTTTATTTCTAATTTTAAGGTTTCTTTAGGGGTTAAGAGTTTAAAAAGTTAATTACTTACTTATATATTAAACTTTCTTTTAATAGGTTATTTACTTAATTCTAAATCTAAGTTTGTAAATACATCTTCCTTTAATTTTAAAGCTTTTGGTTAGTTATTTAATTATTCTTTAGTATTTGCACCCCTTAGCTTAATGATTTGTTTTATATCTTAATAACTTAGTAATTCTTTTTCCTATAGGTTTAATATTTGGATTATTCCTTCCTTTATTATTTATTCCTTTAGTTTATTAACCTTATTAACTTTTAGTATTTTTAAGTTAAGTATTAAGCATTTAATTTTTAAGGTATAAAATATTTTTTTATCAAATTATATATTTTATATAATAATTATCTTCTTTTCTTTAGGAATTTATATATAATATAAATTAAAAGTTTAATATTTTATTAAATACCCTACATAAGCTCTTTTTATTATCTTAAATATTCTTTTATCTATATTATATTTCCTTTTTTCCTTTAATAGGTATATTCTATACCCATATGTGTAAATATTGCTTTAATTAGGTTATAAATTGCTTATTAATATTTTAAAGATTTCCAAAATATAAAACTTAAAATATTATTTAAATTAATTATTAAATACTTTAATTAATAAATATATATGATAGATAAAGCTTAAGCTTTTATTGATTAATTAAGCTATTACTTAAGTAATTTTAGGTTAAAGATTTATTAACAATTTAGCTCTAAGCTATATTTTAAGTATTTAATTAATTATTTCTTATCCTGTTTATTTTATATTTTTAATAGGTTTATATATGTAACTTAGGGGGATCTTTAAGTTAATTCCCTCTTATTTTATTTAATACTTAAATCCTGTTAATTTTTAATAAGAGAATATTATATACTTATTATTGTTATATATTTTATATATATTAAGTTTAAATTATTTTTATATCTAATTTTTAAATAATTAAAACTAGGTAATTATTATTATTTGGCTCTTATTTATAAGAGGAAATATAAAAAATATTTTATTATATTTATCCTTAATTATAAGTAATATATATAATTCTTTATATTTTTTTTTATAAAAAAATAAATCCTAAATCATCTTTTAAAATAATTTAATTAAATATTTTTTAAAAGGTTTTTTTCTTATTATTTAATAAGTATATATTATAGTGTAATATTTATATTTAATTTTAAAGATTTTATTAATTTTTATGTTTTAAGTCTTATAAATTAAAGCTTAAAGAGTTTTTAACCTTAAATATTTAAAGTGTTTATATTAAAGATTTTTTAAATTATTTTATAGCTTTAATAAATCTTTATTAAATTAATAGATTATACATTTTTTATTAATCTTTGGGATATTTATTATACCTATTATATTTATAAATATATTATATAAGATAATTATTAGCAAAGTTAATAAGATAAATAAGTAAATAGAAAGAGGCTTATATTTAAAGAAAATTAGGTTATATTTATATATAAATTACTTTATTATATTATTCTTTTCTAATTTCTTAAAACATAAAATATAGTTCTAATTATTATATTAGATATTTATTATATATAACTTAGCCTTTAAGATAATATTTATATGAAATCCCTTTATTATTATTATATTTATTAATATTAAATTATATATATTAAGCCTTAATTTATTTATAAGGTATTTAAGAATCACTTATTTACCTATTCCAAAGATTAGGAAGTTTATAATATTTATTTAAATTATATTATAAGTATTTGTGGGTTTAAATAAATTAGGGATTAAAAATTTCTTATTATTAATTAAGTTAATCAATCTATAATTATCTATTATAATATTTTTTAAAAGTAAATATTTTTTAATTTTAAATATGGTAAAAATCCCTAAAGCTATATAATCCTTAATAATTTATTCCATAAGTTCCTAATTCTTTTAAAATAAATATAGATTAATTAACACTATAACCATATCCTTTAATTAATCTTCTTCTTTTAAATCTTTATTTTCTTAATTATTAGCTTTATTTTTATTAACTAATTTCACTTTTTACTTATAAGTGCTAATCTTAGTTTTAAGTTATTTCTAAATAAGGATTTAATAAATTGTTTAAATCTCTTTATAGTGCTTAGCGTTTAGTAGTTTAATTGAATAATTTATTTTAAAAATTACCATATATTAAAGATATATATATTCTTTTAAAAACCATTTATATATTTAACTACTTTTTAGATATGGGTATTTATTTTTAATCTATGATTTATTATTTTTAATAATTTCGTTAATAACTTTATTAAATCTTATATTTATTTCATTTTTTTAAATTATAATAAATTATGTTTTAATCTCCTTTTTCTTAATATTAACATCTTAGAAATATAGCTATCCACTTCACATCAAAATTTATTAATTTAAGATAAGTATTAATTATCTTAATTAATTAGCTTAAATTATTAATTAAAGCTATATATTAGCTTATATTAGATTAAAATATATTTTTATTACTTTTAAAAATACTTTAATAGCTAATAATCCTTTTACATTTAAGAGGTAATAAGCTTTTATATCTTTAAATGTTTAAGTAAATTTTAAAATTTAAATAAGGGATAAAATATTTAACATTCTTGCCTTAGTAAGTATTTCATAATATCTCTTCTATACTTAGGTAAGTATGCCAATATATAAGAGAGCTAAATCATTTTTAAATATCCTAATTATGGCTTTTAAATTATATTATCCCTAATATTTTAATTTAAGTAGTATAGCGTTTATAATTTTAATATTAATAATTTTCTTAACCTAGATTAAAATGGTTATATAATACTTTTTAATTATCATATATTCCTTTCTATTACTTTTATAATTTACTAAAGTAATTTTATAAAGAGCTTATAACTTAATAGATTTAAAAGGCTTAGGTAATTTAATTAATAAAGGAATCTTTAATATATTAGGTATATTACTTAATATAATATCTAATATTAATTAAAATAAAGTAGTTATTAAATCATCAGTTATTTTGTTTAATTTAAATTTAAGTAATTATATAATTAATAAGTTATATAATATAATTAATATGGTAAAAGCTTATGAAGTATTATAATTCTTTTTCTTTACCTATTTTATTTTTATTATAAGTTAATCTTAATTAGCTAAATCTTTAACATATTTATTAATATATTTTTAATTTTTTTTATTAGTTATTAAAGTTTAAGTTAGCTTTATAAGATTAATTAGCTTATTAAATTATTCTAGGTTAATATATTATTAAACCTTACACTCCTTTAAGAATTAGATTAAATAATAATATTAAATTATAAAGTTATATATACCTAAGTACTTAATATGCTTAAATAATTTGTCTAAGATTTCTATAATTAATTAAGTTAAAGTATAAATTATTTTAAAAGTTAATTAAGTAATTAATTTTTTTTATAAAAAAAAGATTTAGGAATTTAAGATAAATTTATATATAAGAGATTACCTAAAGTATTAATGTTAAGCATAATCTAGGCTCATAATTATCACATAATCATTATAATATTAGATTTTCTAATTGATTAAACGATATGAATTATTAAGAAAAAAGGAATATAGCTTTTAATTAATAGTGTGCTTTAAATACATATAAAGCTGCCCACTAGGTTACATGCTCCGCACGTGACTCGGCATCTCGGAACTGTGACAATAAATGATTTAAAACTTTTATTTAAAATAAAGAAAATTAAAACTTATTTAAATACTTTATTAAAAGGCTTAACTTTTTCACTTTAAAATAAAGTTTTAATAAATATTATTATTTATATTTAATTAACCTTAATAATATTCATTTATAAGCTTTAAATAAATATAAAAGGCTTAAATATATTATATAAAAAATGAAAAAAAATAGCTTTAAAATCCTTTAAATAAAAAAATAACTAAAATAATTAAAACTTAATATTAAATATTTAAATAAAAATAGCTTAAAACTAAGTTAAAAATAAAATATAAAGAATAAAAATAGCTTAGTAATATAATTACTTAAAAGTTAATCGGTTAAAGATTTAATTAATCACTTCTTTTTTTAAAAACTTAAATATTAATAAAATATATTAGCTTAAAACCTTTAATACTTTTAAGCGTTTTTAACTTTAAATAACTTAATTGTTTAGTAATAATTAAATAGCAATTAATAAATAACCCATTTATTTTTAAATATAAGCTTTAAATGACAATTCTTTTAAAAAACTTTATTATTAATAAATTAATTATTATAATACTATTTTAACCTTTTATATATATTTAATAACTTTCCTTTATATATATATATATATATTTAAATTAAATATATAAACCTTAGGAAGTAAGCTATTAGCCATTATAACTATTTCCTTAACGAGCCTTTTAATAAGCTTTAAAAATATTTCTTTAACTTAAAAAATATATTATAAAAAAAGCTCTTAACGAAATTAATTAAGTGGTAAATATATATTACTTTAATTTAAATAAGGCTATAAGAGCCGTATTATTAATTACTTATATAAAATTTACACTTAAATAATAATATATTTTTCTTTAATTAAATAAGCTACTTTATTTACACCGTTAATAAGTATAATAAATAATTATAATAAAAAGCTTTTTATTATATTTTATTTAAAGCTTAAATAATTATATTATAAGTAATTTAAATATTATACTTATAATTTTTTAATATAATAAATAATAGGTTATAATTAAACTTATTAACTTATTTAAGTAAAAAATTAATATCTTTTTAAGTATTAATAAGTAAATATTTATTACTTTAAATCCTTAAAATATTAATATTTATTAAAATATAAATTAAATAGTTATTTTCCTTTAATAATATTAAAACTTATAATAAATTTATTAAAAATTATATTATAAGATATTTTTATTATAAAAAGAATTTATAAAGATTATATAAAATTACCATAAAATATTTTATAACTTTATAAATATTTTAGCCTTTAAGCTAATAAATATACTTAAGTATAAAAATAATATAATAATTATATTAAAAGAATATATTAAGCATTAAAATATTTTAAAATAAAATTAGTTATTAGCTTATAAAAGGCTTAAAAATATTAATTAAATTATTAATTTTAATATTATTATTATTATAAATAAGCCCGTTATTATTACGTATATATATAATTTAAAAAAAGCCGGTTAATTAAGCTATTATATATAATATTAATAATAATACTTTTAATATTTTAATTTTAAAAATCCAAAATAATATTTTTAAAATTAAATTAATATATAATAATATTTATTTAAATGAAAAGGATTTTAACATTTACCTAATTTACTATATAATTTATTAACTAAAGAATAACTTTAATATTAATTTATTTAATAACTAAATAACTATTTAATGAATTTATAAGGTCGTTAAAAAGTTAATATTAAGCTATTTTTATTTATTTAAAATAATTTAAGTATAATTAAAAAGAATAATAAAATATTAAAAATATCTCTTTAAATTAATAAGTATAATAAAAATAAATATAAAAGTATTTGCCATAAGTAATAGTTTAAAAAGTAATAAAATAAGTAATTTAATAAATAAATTACTCCTTTTTATTTATATTTTTCCCTATTATTTATTAATTTTATAAGCTTTTATTATATCTTATTTATATGTTATTCTTTATTATTAAATATCATTTATATAATATTTAATTTCTTAATAATAAACATAATAAATAAAACTTAATAAATTAACTTATTAACCTTTTATTTAAATTATAATTAAAAAGTATTATATTATATCTTTAATATTAAAAATATAATATATTTTTTAACTTTATACTAATATTTATTTATTAGTTTTATTTTAACGTAAATTTAAATGCGATTTTATATTTTTATTAATAAGATTTAAGGTTAATTTATACGTTACTTAAAACAAACACATGTATTTAAATTACACGTTAAAGTTTTAAGCTATATTAAAACGAATATATATAAATCCTTATCGTAAAATATATTTATACCTTTTAAAAATTCCTAAGTAATAAATATATATTATTACTTATATTTATAATATCTTTTTTAAATATTTATTATTTAATTATAACTAATTTTTAAGGAAAAAGTTAGTTAATATTTTAAATATATGTTTAAAAAAGTTTTATTATTATAATAATATATGTGAAATTTATTAATTTATTAATTTATATTATAAATATAATATTTAAAAATTTTTATTATATTTAAAGCCTTTAAAACATATTTGAAAATATTAACTAGGTTTAAATTTTATTTCGTTTAAACCTTTAACCTTTAAAAGTAAAAAATTAACCTTATTAAATAAAACGATAAAACTTTAAGCCTTTTAATTAGTGTTAATTTAAAGGTTATAAGATTAGTTAATAATAGCTTAAGTTTTAATTAAAATTAAGTAAATATTTTTAATTAAGATTTAATTAAAAAGATTTATTTCTTAGCTTAATTTAAATCATTTATTAACGATTTTTTCCTTAGCGATAATAATAATAAGTTAAATTTAATAAATAATATAAACCTTATTTATTATATAACTTAAGTTTTAATTAAGGTAAAAAAATATATATACGTAACGTTATTACTTTAATACTTAATAATTTAAATGTATAAATATTTTTATTATATTTAATTAAAAAGTTTTATTAATAATAATTATAGCTTAAAATAAAGTAAATTATTTCTTTAAGGAAATATTATTAAAATTAAATATATTATTATTAAAAAATTAAACTTATACTTATATTACCTTTTAATTATAAAAGTAAGTTTTAATTAATTTTATTTTATTATAATAATTATTTTTAATAAAAGTTTAACTATTTATATAGTTATAATTAATATTATTTTACTTTTAAAATATATGTATTATAATTATAAAGTAAATAAAAGTATATTTTAATATTATATTATTTTATTAAATTATTTAAATAATGCTTATATTAAATATTATTATAATAATAGCGGTTATAAATGTTTTTATAAAACTAATATATTATATATTTTATTTATAATATTTATTAAAAAATAATTGTTATTTTAACTTTTTTAAATATTAAAAAGCGTATAAAAGTAACTAAGTTATATATAACTTATAATAAATAATAATAATAATAATAAAAAACTTTTAGCACTTTTTTTAATGTTATAAATGATATTTTAATACGTTTATATATTATTATAAATAAGGTTTAAAAATTAAAATATTAAGTTTACTTATTATTTTTATAATTTAATTAAAACTTTTTTTAATTTTATTATTTTTTTAATAACTTTATATAGTTTAATTATTATTATAACTATTAACGTTATATATAAATAAAAGTATTAGCTTATTAATAGTTTTTTTATTTTATATTATTATTAAAAAAGGCTTATTATAAAATAGTTTTTTTTAAAAATTATAATAGTATAAAGTAAAATTAACTATATAATTTATTATAAGTAAAATTAGTTTTAAATTAATTAATAATGTTTAAGTTTAAATGTAAAAATAACTTTATTATTTTTATTTAAAATATAAAGCGTGTTATATTATAATATTATATAATTATATTTTAATATTAATAATTTTTAATAAAAAAAAATTTTATACTTATATTTTATAATATAAATTAAATATAATAATATATATATTAAAAATAATTATTTTAATAATAATTATTATATGTTTTAAAAAAAATTAGCTAAAATAATATTTTCCCGTTATAATATTTAAAAAGAAAATTTAAAAAATATAAATGTTATTCGTATATAAAGCTATGCTTAAATCGGTTAACGTTAATTTTAAACGAGAAAATTAAACTTAAATTTATAACCGCGAATTAATTTAAAACAAAATAAAATAATTTGAATTTTTTATTATTTATATTTTTTAATAACTTTTATTTTATTTTATAAATTATAACCGTAAAATAACTTATAATAACATTTTTAATAATCTTTAAACCTTTTATTTTACACCTTTATAAATCTTTATATAAAAACACTTTTCCTTATATGTTTGGCTTATTAACAAAACTAACGAACATATTATATTAAGCTGTGAAATATGCAACCATCCCTGTCGATCCTTTAAGATGTTAAGACTAATGTTTATGTACCACTACCAGTCTCAGATACAGTTTCTGTCATGATAAGAGCCTTGCAGGAGGGAAGAATGACAATATTGTTAGGCGAGAAGAAATAAACCCCTCTGTTAAGAGGGGAGGTATATATACGATCTACCCTCCGATATACGGAACCCAAAGGGGCGGCCTTTTGACAGTCTGCTTGGCTCTTTATAAGTTACTGCATTTTTAATATTACTGTCACAAGCTAGCTAATCAAGGCACTGCAGCCTCTTCCTCCACAGGAAAAGCGAATTGTTATATTTCAAGTTGAAACTCGTGTAAGCAAGCATCATGACGCGTAAAAGACTGGCAACGTCAACCGTCTAATGGCAAGGGCCATATGGCCTAGAAGTATTACTTGCAACTGCTCAATGCAGACCTCAAAATTTCCAAATTCAAAGCGATAATCAATGGGATAATTCTGTGGATGTGTTTCAGCCCTGGAGGCTAAAGATACTTGAGAGTCATATTGAGCCTGTGTTTACCACGAAAGATCAAGTATCTAAACATCTCAGTGATTCATCACTGTTCTGTTGTGTTTGTCCCCTCCATTCGCAGCTTGGACCAGCGCCGGGCTTTAACCACAGGCCACATTTTCAAATATCAGAAGTCAACAAGTACAATGACATTGGATCCTCGCCATGGTAGCAAGAGCACCTTACGTGGAAACTCTATCGCAACAGGAACACCGGGCAACAACGGTACGGTACAACAATGGGTTCAAAAAACAAATTCAGAGAGCACACCACAACCACGGCGTCCCATCTCAACCTTCCAATAGCAACCCATCACATCATTTTCTCAACACCATTACCTCACATTAAAGCAGCCTCGTAAAACAACCCGTCAGGGGCATTATCAAAATGGAGCACTCAAAGTAAGTGGATATTATATCTTTTTACTAAATACCTTAAATGCTTTCCATCTGAAAAGTCACCGACCAACCGAACCGTAGCCCTTACTCCGTGTCCGACCGAGGTAACTTACCCCCTGCACCAAAATTTTATAAAAGACAGTTCCCTAACGTGCAGCAGATTGAGTTTCCGGAATTCCCCTGGTACGACAGGCAGAAGATCTTGTCAAAATACGTCTCGACCAATTGTGTTCGAAGCGGCACCTCCTCGCCGAAGCTCTGGACAGCGCAGAGAGGGTTCCACGGTACAGCATTGCTTGGCTTTGGTACAACGCGATCATCATCACCTTGCGAGGTAGGTGGTTATGAACCCATAAACACAAGCTATTTGAAACTAACTGATGTTAGAAATGCTCGGAGAATCGACTCATTAGGAGCTAGATAACGACAAAATAAAGGAGTGCAGAAAAACACTACGAGACGTTACTGAAGATGAACCCCTGAACAGTAGATCTCCGCAAATTCAGTTGTCCACAACAGATCGGTGCCATTAGGATAAGAGTCCAAGTTCTGTTCTTTTCCGTTGGATAATGTATTTCAAGTTCACGGATTGTTGGCGCAACTGTATATCGTCTTTCACAAGTATGTCTACTGTAGGGCTTATACGAAACTTCGCTAAAGGACGCTCTTCAAAACTTGTGGTTTCGATGGCCTGGTTGTTTATACATGACCGATACCAAGTCTAGTCTACATCATCACTCATTTTCGACCTTCTAGCCTCCTCACTAACATCGAGCTTCTCGAATTGTTTTTGGGCTTCTTGGTAGTCCTCATCCTTGCTTGTCTCTTCAGCCTCCTTTACCCTCTCCTGCTTTTGCTCAGTCGCCTCTAGTGCAGCTGGCTTGAGTGACCCATCTTCATTGACGTCCTCCTTAAGGTGCAATGTGAACATGATGACCAGGTACGTGTCATTAGTTGATCGATTCCGCAGCACATATCTAAGGGTGTGTGAGCGCTTCGGTTTGGACCTAGATGCGGCAAAATGACGCAATGAGAATGGGAAAATTCACCGAGATGGAGTAGAGCTGGGGATATAATATGGGATATTAATATTTACTGACCTTAGACTCTGGCCATCCCAGTAATTCATGATAGGCAGAGTGAAGCCTGGTAAACGTAGACTGAACTCATTGAAGTCTAGATATGGGTTGAAAAAATCGAGGCAATAAGTCTTGCCGTACTGGAAGACCCATCTGCTCTTATTGGAGGGTTTTAAGGCCCATTTCATACGATCTTTAGCCGTCACCGGCGCGCCGAGATCTTCCCGTTCTTTCAACCCATTTTCATCGCCGCCCTCCTCAAACCATAACCCGCCCCTTTCCGGGTTAGTTTCCCCTTGACCTACGTGTAGGGTGTTGAAGGATGATAAGGCTGGCCCATAGAGGTACGGCCGATCAGCGTATGCATCGCCGTCGAGGCCAGGGTCGATCCACCACTTCACGATATTCATAGCATAACTAAATCCAGGTGGAAGACGATCACGGATAGGATGGTCAAAGTCGTTTCCAAACTGGAGCTCCTCCCCTGAGATGCCGTTCACCGACTCTTCATCAGAGTCTTGGCTAGTTATAGGCGTCGATGACCCAGAAGATGAAGGGTTTTCTGACGGCCTAGACGACGACGATGACCTAGATGGGTCGGTAGAAGATGCCTTAGATCTAGAATTGCGGAATGGCTTTTTAGGCGTAAAGCGAATCGCTATGCTGTACTGGTCCTTGTTGGTAGCGTGAGGTTCAAGGGCGAAATACGGAGAGGTGATAGGTGAATTCCTTGGTAGACCACGGTAGTTTTGCACACGGACGTTAAGCTCAGCATCGATCAAATCGCTGCCGATCTTGACTGGCTCATGCGAGTTTACTGGGACTACAACATGTTGATCTAGGTCGTAGTCCGGTCCGGCAGTGACTCGAATGATATATTTCTCCGCCATCGGTGGGTAGAGATTACCAGGCGGCCAGGTATAGGCCTCCTAAGCAGTAGTTGTGCACTTATAGGAATATAAGAATGACAACACGCTTGTTGGGAAGCACTGCTAAGCCTAAACAACAAAATGTATTATGGTGTCGTGTAGCAAAAGTGTTCGAGGTTGATCCTTAAATGGGAGGCTTTATTTGCCACAATAAGTTTAGAAGAAAAAAAATATACGTATGGCGAAGTTCACGTCGGGGAGTTTGGCTCTGGTAACAATCCAATTAATACAATATCCTCGTGAGTGTCAATTATGTTCGGGCCTCAAAGGATAGGGGAAATGGCATTAGATACGAAAATGTTGAAAATTGAGACTTTGTACCACGAAGTATTCGAGGCATGTTGGGTTTCAAATTTAGATGATGGTGGATGACGTCTGCTAGTCACGTCTGCAGGGTCGGGAGTCCCAGGCACGGGCCACAGCTTATTCAGTGGGGTTCGATCGAAGGGGATGTACATGTACATGTACCTATTATCGTGGACGCTTTCGGTACATGTGCCCATGTATATGCGTGTAATTATCAAGTTATCAAATACAAAACTCAAGAAAATATTTTCGAGTCAGTGACCTGAATTAAATACCTATAGAAGCTAACTTGAATGTGGCGGTCATCAAATATGTCTTCGAGAATTCTATGTACGTAAAAGTTGTATATACGTTGAAGGCAGTGCTAGTTACTATTTGGGAACGAGAAATTGGTCAATATTGACCCTCTCAAAAAAGCTAATGTGACCGAAACCAACCCAATATTGCGCCAGGCGATTATATGATAACAGGAGGAGTTGTGATTCGATGTATCGATCTATAGGTAGTCAAGTTAGTTGAAACAAATTATGGAAGCAATCTGAGAGTTAAGCCTCACCATTATAAAACCCCATGTGAGCAATGTGGCCCTTGCTTTTGACCACTCGGGCACCCTCGAACGGTGGCTCCCGAGCAGTACCCATGAATCCATCTTCACCGAGGTCATCAGCCACGAATGTATACTCACCCCTCGGCACATTGGCGTCGCCGGTCAACTTAATGGCCTCTAACCTGCCACGGTAAACACGCTTGTGTAAAAAACGCTCTTGGAATTCCTCCTCCGTCTCATCCTCGAGCTTTGTAAGCGGCTCTTCGTCATCTTCGGCATCATCAGGTTGATTGATTAACAAGAATTCGCAGCCGTGTCCGCTATAATCGCCAACCCATATGCCTCTCCAGGGTTTCTCGGCCGTCGGTGTATACAGAACAGGGTCGAGAGTTGAGTATGTCACTACCTCCTCGGCAAAATGGACACCCAAAGTCGGCGGTCCCATCTCCATCCATTGCCTGATGCGGAATATTTGGTCAGACGCCTCTGACCGGTTGCGCGGTTGCCACATTGCTGCAGTCGACCTTGTGTAATTTATGGATGTCGCGAGCGGGTGGACTCCTGCCGGCTGACCAGTGACACGATGACGAGCAGGCACTGCGGGCGGGGGCCAGACGTAACCATGCGGGAATTCATTTGCCATCCGACCCGCTAGAGCCTGCTTGCTGAGCGGTTTCGCGAGTAGGAAGTTGGTAAAACGAGGATCTGTTCCATTACTAATACGCATCGGCTGCTCCGAAAAGAAATGCCTGAATGCTAGAGATGACGACTTTCCTCGAATTATATTCTCTAGACTGTCGACATTGAGCTGCAAGATAGGTTTATCGAGATGTAGTTTAACTGTGGGTTCGAAGTGGTGAATGTGGACATCCTTGTCGGCCAGCCACGGCTCGCTCCCCTCTTTACTTCGCGTCGCAACTAGCTGGTAGCCTTCAATACAACCACGCCGCTCATCATACCGGACAATAATCATCTGACCCGTTAATTCGCGATCACAGAACCATAGCTTGTGCTTCGTTAAAAACCAATATGGATCGTGCGATATGTACAGCTCGCGCCAGCTTTTGCAGGGGTACGGGGAACTGATGTGATTCCCAGGAAGATTCGATAATACGTGCCGTTTCCATTGCGTTTCGGAATTGGCGTGGTTGTGCAGCACGCGACAGACGAGGGAGACAGCAGCTAGCTCCAGAGGAGTAAGCCAAGAAAGTATCGCATCGATTAGTTCAGAAGGGAGATCAAGGAGGGGGATCGCATCAGAAGGCCTGCTCGATAATGACTTTGCAGGGCTTAAGTCTAGAATTCAAGAGTCAGTTAAACGGAACTTGGAATCCGAGGCTCCCGTGCTAACGAAGCCGAGCGCGACGTGGCTGTGGTTTGTGGGATAGAGGCATGAATCCACGAACCTCGGCTTGCTGCACTTGTCCTACTTCGCTTTTCCGGTGTGTTGATGTCATCATCCAAATCGCAGTTGAGCTCCTTACGGCGATCCAACCATGGAAGCTCGCCAGGGACGGTTTTGACAAGGAGGACATTTTCTTCGATTTCGGGATCTATTCCTCCATAGCTGACGGCGGGATTGTGCACATTTATGGTACCAGTCTTAAACCCTGAACATTCTGATCCTGATGCCCTTTCACCTCCTGGGGTAGCAGTGCTAGAGCTGGCGTCGTCCGATGAGGTAGTCGTAGACTTCGTGTGCCAGACACGCCCTCGTCCTTCCTCGGCCATTTTCTATGGCGTCCGGAGCGGGACCCAAACCGTAGTCACACAAGCGACAAGTTGGGGGCTCGAAGGATCCAAATTGACAAGGGTCAAGCCACGTGGTGGAGAGGACAAATTTCAATAAAATTCGAGATCGCAAATAATCTTAATCTAATCTGCCCTCCTTGGTCCGTTTTCAATGCCGACAATACCAGGTCCAAATCGCGTAGAACTTGATGGGGGTTGAACACTGTTTATGGCTAAGAATTAGTGGGAGGTATCACCGTTATCATAATGACGGTAAGTCAGGTATTTCAGTTTCGGACCCAATGTAGATGCAACAGCTCGTCCGTATGGAGTGGACACAGCACACGGTGACGACCAATAGCGGGATTTGGAATTGGCGAAATCACTGATTTGATTGACGGGTACGGGTACGGCTGCTAGGGCCTGCTGGGCTCGGCTGGTAGCGTGTATTTACAGCAGTGTTGGGGAGAGAAAAAAAGAGCTCGAGAAGACAGCTACCACCTCTCTATTCATACGTCCAATTTCAGCATTCTCTGCGTGAAGGAGTTCATGATTGTTCGAATAAAAAAAAAAAGTCGGAGCCGAGCCGGCCCTGGCAACTTAACGGTACTTATTTAGTTGGTTTCCAAGTTGCTACTTCCATCACCTTGTTGGCTGCCCCATTCATGACCCACCGGGGAAGGTCCAAGGCAGCCAGGTTTAGGCTCATGATCAGACACCCCAATCACTAGCCTAATCAGTAATTCTGGGCTATATAAGCGCCGCCATTACAGTGGATATAGGCGCTATAGCCGCAAGTCTTAACGCTCCCGAGGTCCCCTTGCCAGGTTTCAGGCTACAATTCGGCCCCTTTACACCTCAATTATTAATACTAGCCTTAACCTTAAACATGGGAACTCTTCCCTAATATGTTAGGTAGATATGTACCTTGAATCTTGGATTTAAGTACATGTATCCTCTCATTATCACATCTTCAAATACCGCCCATGCGACACAACCAATAAATCAGGCGAACTACGGGCTACATGTTCCCGGGGTCTCTCTCTCTCCTCCCCCCGGATATCTTAAACCGAAGTATAGCACACTTGTGACAAAGTAATCCTACGGCGTATCACAGTTAGTGACCCTATCACATCACATACGAACCTCCACGCTCGGGTGTAACTTCAGGATATGGCTAGTCCTCCAGTCCACCGGTACAGCAACTCACACCATGCCCTGCCCCCGACGCCTACCCACCAATATCTCCTCTACTGTACATAGCTTCTTAAATATTTGACCTTGCAGAATACCCGATCTGATTTTGCCCTGGAGACCCCCATTGGAACGGCTGCCCATTCCTGTCATGGGAAAAAGCCAGGGGTCGCAAGAAGCAAGCCAAGTCATTCTCGGACTACGGATCCAATTTGGTATGCTACGCCTAAAGGTGCAACAATCTCAGGATTATCAATTAAAAGAGATCGCATCTACAACTACAATACTACCGTAGTCAGCTAGCAATAGTGAGCTGTCTTGGCTATATTTTTCAATGGCTTCAGAATCGACGTGCTATTTTTTTATGAAAAAAAAAAAAAAAAAAAAAAAAAAAAAAAAAAAAAAAAAAGAGCCGAAAGATTCACCCTTCGTATGTTCGGCCAGCATCATTAGGCCAATCATGAGACTCGTCGTACCTTGTAATGGTATAGGATGATACTCCCTGGGCAACCGACTTCCCTTCTAGTTGTCGACTGATTTCCCACGTAAGGATTTTTTTTCACGCAGATATTTATCCGTCTATATTTCTCGATATTACCATGCAGGTCCCTGGCAACGAGTGTCTTGGCTACCGATCTACTGTGAGCTTAGAATGATTTATGAGTACTTCTAGATGCTTTTGTAGGCCGATTGGTTATTTTTTATACAGGGCAGTTTAGGATATTCGCGATCAGCGCGATTTCTTGGCATGCGTGCTATATTTACAAAGGCTAGAACGTAGCCATCACCGATGCTAGAAACGTCTCCGATGATGTTTGCAGCGCGCGACCTCACCCGCATGCTAGGCTTGTCTGGCGGGCTTTAGTACTGCACTTGGCATTTGGCGGCACGACGCTTGGTCATCTGCGCATCTTCGGAGCTTCAGATTCCCTGCTCATCTTGCCTAGGCACAGACGCGAATGCGACGCCATCCGTTATCAGCAATGACAAGAAAGATCGGAACTTCAATTCGCCAACGGGAATCCGTTCCCGTGATGCCATCGGCAGTCATCTAGCATTGAAAACAGGGTATTTTTCGTTGGAGTTCCAGATTCGGAGAGCCGTTACTATTTCTATCGTGGCCGGCCAAATTTTTGAGCTTCCTCTTCGAGCCTACCTGATTACTAGTACGATTACGGACTATATGAGGATCGAAGCTCGTGCGTTGTCCGTGCGAAATAAGCATACCGAGATCGTTCCGCCTTTCCGCTACCTTCCACCACTTGGCGGACTTAACATCTCCAATCGTGCCAAGCATCCAGAAATCATAATGAAGTTGTTTATCTAGCGCAAGTATCCTGTCGGGCACACCTCTAGAATCTACCGTAGCTAGTACTGAAGCCCAAGACCACGGAACAGTTCATAACCCCTGAACAAGCGGCCCACCTTATATCGGCATTAGCTCAAGGTCTATGCTTGTAGTGGAATGTGATTGCCGGGACCCGGGAAGGCTTCCCTCTATCAACGAATGGCGTCGATATTAGAGGCCTGATGCTATACAGATGATGTGTTCATGAGTAGAAATCAAATCATCTCGACATGGGTTAGGTAAGAGACTTCTACGGGTACTATCCGTCTCCAGCATACAACTGATCTGCCAAGGAACTCTCGAAGCGTTCCCTTCACCCCAAGTATTTATTATATATGCACGGGAATGCTTTCGGCGTTGCACGAGTAGTCTCTGCACATAAAATCTTAGGTCTAAGTGAACCGACGATCTCTTCCATTATTTATTTCAAGTACCTTTTCAGGTAAATGTATTTGCCATTCCCTGTCACACGTGCGAATGAATCATCCACCGTTAGTGACATATTTAATCTACATGATCTTGACCACTTTGAATATTTGGGCTGTTAGAACGGACATGGACGAATCATTGGTTGACGCTTTAGTAGCTATCAATACATATACATATCTTGTATACCTACCTTCTTATACAATTACAAACACACACGTGTGCGAATCTTTTACTGCTCCATGTTCAGGTATCTAATAGACCATAGACCTACGCTACTTCATTCAAATGTCGTGTCTCCACGAAATAGTTACCATTTCACTCGTGAAGCAGCCTCCTAAGTAGGAGTCTACGTGGTCCACTATTCCAGTGCAGTGAAGTGCACGGACCATTTCATGTTAGATTCTTTCCATCCCACTAACAAGGCGTACCTCGTTGGTCGGATTCAAGCTCGCTGAGGTAAACCCAACATCATACAAAAAAAAAGGTTGGGATAGAGAATACATTGAAAAGGCTTCACCCTCGCTAGTGCCTAATCTCATCTAGCATTTCGACTCACGATTTCGAATTAAGTACCTAGCTAGTAGCTATTCGTGACCACTTAAGCCTCAGCTATCTGCTATTGTCCATCTCTTTTTTCCTCGCTTTCGAACTTCGTCATAGACAGCCCAATTAACCTCTTTTTTGGTACAACACCGTATGTGTTTCATTCCAACTTTCATAGGCATCATGTCAGGATTGTTTTCCTTACTTCCGGATTTACTTCCGATGATAATGCCATCCGAAGTTCAAATAACTAAGGCTTCCGACCTTGAGGCTCAAAGAGACGGGAAGGATGCGCCAATGATCCGTCAAGGAGCCGTGATCGGCAAGAGTGATAGAATGTGCGCTACAGGTAAGATAGCTACATATTTGACCATCCTAGAAACCCTCCCCTTCGTCTAAATATAGTGCGTTCAGGCATGATTACAGTGTTACAATGAGAGCGCATCGGGGCTGCCCGGTGTGCCCGACTTTATGTCAGCCATAGAGTTAGTAACAGCTTCAATAGTCCTAATAGCCAAACCACATTGCTCCTCGGCTGTGCATCATCATGGCGAGCAAGGTTAGTCTCGGTCTAGCTTTGAACAGTCAGAGAGATGCGCGTCTAACATGAACTAAGAAACCATCATCTACGCTGCATCCGGCAAGGGCATGGTACGTATAAGCACACCAAGTCTACACGTAATACCGGGTCTCCTCCAAGTTTATGTCCCGCTGGATATCTATTATCTTCTTGTGTTTCATTGACGCTAACCTTTCTACAGTATGTGATGATGTCCCAATGCATTTCCTGCCACCCTCCTTTCTTTCTCTCCGATGATAGGCTACGAAATCTCGAATCCGTGGGGGAAGCTGACAAGTAATAGATTAGTAACCAGCTCCGGCGCGGACGAAGAACCCAAGAGACATGAGCTCACGCCCGGCGACTTTGCGTTTATACCGCCATGGACGGAGCATCAAGAAATAAACGAGACAGACGAGAAAGTCGTCTGGGTCTTGATCCGGAGCGGGCCGGAACCCGTCGTAGTCTACCTGACGGGCTGGGGAGGCGATGAAGCAAAGGCCGATTCAATTGATTAGCATCGCCACTAGTGGCCTTCACATGCTGTAAACTCGGTGGTCCTTGATACATAGGACCATGTTGGGAGGGTGGTGGTGCTTAATCACGCAAGTCTCGACACCTATTATGAACAGGACGAATCGACAGCGCTGCCAGGGGGTGTACATCTATTCTGTGCAGTAACGGCGTATGACGCTAATAAGTCTGTCCTGGTTCTCCTTGGAGTCAAATACTTGGGCGTGGTCCAATCCCCTAAACCAGAGAAGCTCAATCCCATCGCGTGTGAAATAACCATTGCCCCATCTGTCATGTTCCATAGGCCATTCCTTTGAGTTGGCATTCCCTCTATCTGCAGGGTTAGGGATGACCCATCCATCGCCGTCAGCTCTCAAGTATTGGGCGACCATCAGCGTATCGACAATCAAATCTCGTTCCGCGAGACACACCGCCACCTTTCGCTTCGGCTTCGCGTTAACCCGGACCCCCTGATCACCCACACCAACCTCTCCTGCAGATGAGCCCCTCGTCGCTCCCACCAACTCTTCCTTCCACACAATATTTTCTTTCCAGAAGAAATTTCGACCAAGACAGTACGCCACCCCCGGGTCCATGCTTGCAAAGTACCATAGCTGCCACTGGTTGGCCGCCCTCGGCCTACGTCTAGTAAAATTGTATGCTACGTTGGGTAGATGCAATAAAATTGTCACGGGATCGACGAGCACTGCTGAAGCGATCCTGTCGGCTAGGTTTTCCGAACGCAGCATGTGACTTGCCAAGGCAGAGCCGTACGAATGGGAGACTAACACGAACCTGTCCCACCCGTGTGCATCCAAGATCGTAGCAATCTGCCTCAGAAATTCGAGCCTGCTCAGTGGCGCCCCCGTGAGTCGGAAGGAAATCGGGAGGATTTCTATTGCGATGATACCAATCTGACCCTGCCCATGTTCATCCCCCGACTCCGAGTTGAGTCGCGTGAGGAAAGGTACATACGTGTAGAGACCAACCCCGATGCCGTGGAGGAATAAGACTGGAAGCTTGTCGGTCGCCGTGTGCGGGCGGTGCCAGTAGCTGAGTCCCCCAGACACGGAATGTCTCCGGGTGAACAGGTTTTGTAAGCGCGGAGGAATAACAGACAATAGTGTGGACGGCGACTGGGCATGATAATGAAACCCGCTCCTTGATAGCTGACAATGTGACACAAAGTCGACCATGCCCACTACAAAATACCACGCAACACTTCTATATCGGGTTTCCACCTCGTCCAGCGTTAGTCGAAGGCTCTCAGCCTTCCCTCTCCCTGGTTCTAATTTCCGACCTAGGAGCTTCTCGATATCTTCTATGTACCCGTCTAGTTCTATATTGTCATCCTCGGACTCCTCGCCAGGCCACCTGTCGAAGAAAGCCCAGAGGATGAAGTCGCGCACATTATCCCGCCGTATCTCAGGCTCTTCCGCGCCAAGGAACCACATCTGGAGATAGCGCCGGCCGTCGGGCACGTTAGCGAGGCAGCGCTGGAATAGGGCACGACGCTCCTCGCGTGCCAGCGGCGGTGGGTGTTTCGCCTCCTCCTTTAGCCGCCGATTATGTGGGATGTAGATGAAGACGGCGTATAGCACGTCGGCGACGCAGAAGGCGGAGAGCGCTATGCCGAGGGGATGGAACAGCGCTGCTGCCCAGTCACCGTGAGCGACTGCCAAGAGCGCTAGACATGCTATGCACAGCGGCGTCGTATACTGCACTAGGAATATGCATATACGGATAAAGATGTATTCCGGTAGAGACGTGCCAATCATGACTGAAAACGGTCCGCACTCCTCTTCCTCCTCTTCTCTTCCAGCTCTCGGTCAAGGAATAGTTGATAGATAGGTACCTAGTGAATGGGTTGTTGAAATCGCTAGTAGTCACCCGGTATGAGCGATGCTTTAGTACCTGACCATACCTAGGTATCTGATAAATCACACGACGAGAAATACGTTTCGGTATTACTTGTATCATAGATTTTAATATAAACGGTGGTTCGGGAAGGAAGATATTTGTTCAACGGCTTCCTAAGACGGAAGGCCTTGAAACGAGCTTATTGAAGTCGCCTGCCAACAACAGCTCCCACCTTTCGACGCTTGGCGGCCTTGTTTCTGCTAGGACTTGCTGGGAATTTTGCTGGGGAACAAGAACCGAAACTCGAGTGACGTTGTGGCTCCATTTTTTATTCCGTACGTGTACCAAATCGGATACCCTTATCGCCAATATCTGGCTAGAGGCTTGTGGCTGGTGAAATTGAAGGTGGCTGAGCTTAGACAACGAACATTAAGGGGTCCTTGAGAGGACGAGAACCTCAGTAGAGGAAGACAGCGTGAAAATGGATGAGACTACCGATACCTAGTATTTCTTATCTCTAGTATAGGCTCTATTATCGATAGATCGTATATAAATAATGTTACTTTGTGCCAATTTCATCCTATGATCATTCCAGATACCGATGAATCAATTCTCACTTTGATTCTACCTGATATATATACATACTCGGGTTTCTCCTTTACCTTAGGTAGTTAAATCTTGATAGTGGGCTAAAGCCAAATGTAATCGGCCAGGTTAGACCTAAAATGCAAGAATAAGAAAAAATCGTAATGGGTAAAAAAGTTTTCTGGTGATAGTGGTGGTGGTCTTTGCTATCTCAAGCAAGCGACAGACAAATGTACTGTGCTAACCGAGTGAAAATTATGATGGCGCCCTTTATTAGAGCACCTTCTGAGAGCTTTGGTGAATACATGTATGCACTTACATACATGATGTATTCACCTTGGTTGGTTGTGTGGGTTGTCGGCCTAAAAGCATAAGCAGGAATGCACACTCCAGTATATTCCCCACCCGGAATCATCGTGACTTCCTCCGTCGTTAACAAGAACACCGACCAAAATGTACCTGCCTCGAGTACCGGATGCCTTGGCGATCAAATTCAACAATTTCATCACGTGGAGCTTTCCGGATTGAAACACCCAACCATTTCATCCTTTACTTCTGCACCATTTTCTTCGAGGCTACATAGCCTTTTAACTCGCCTCCTACCATATCTGCAAAATTGTCGACTGGTCTTTTAGATTTCTCGACCTCACACATTCCTTTAGTTTGTGCCGACAGCTCGCTGGCTCTTACGACTACCGTACTGTCAATTTGTCACGTCAGTACATTTTCTCCTTCTTACCAGCCAAGATTATTCACGAGACCATTATTGCAACGTACTGCCACCATGTCTCAATCAACCATGCATTCGCATTGGTTTTCTTTCTCTACGGTCGGAACTGGTAGTGACACCAGTTCGTACGGCAGTGTCGCCTCTGACGACGGCATCCGCAACGATGAACCAAGCCCTCCAACTATCAACGGCCTGCCTGCTGAGCTGATCCTGAAAATTGGTAACAACCTGCCTCAACGTGACAGGGCTCACCTTGGTCAGACCTGCCGTCACTTCCATGGTATTATGACCACTTCGATGCATGAAGAGGACGCAAGACAAGACTACCATGCGCTCTGGTGGGCATGTTTCCGGAATTGCCATTCCCTCCTGAAGAAGCTGCTTGATAGTAAACCTCACCTAGCCAACTATAGATTCCAGACAGTTCATACTGTGAATCAGGGGGGCCTCAGAATGCTCCAATTCTCTCTGGGCGTGACTCCCTTGATAGTCACCATGCGTTCTGGCTCATATCATGCGTTTCGAGTGCTCCTCGAGTCCGGTGTCGATGTGAATTTACCTGACACTAGGCCGCA
Source organism: Hypoxylon sp. CO27-5 (assembly GCA_002120305.1). Classification (NCBI taxonomy): domain Eukaryota; kingdom Fungi; phylum Ascomycota; class Sordariomycetes; order Xylariales; family Hypoxylaceae; genus Hypoxylon; species Hypoxylon sp. CO27-5. Next base: position 110,382 of record KZ112538.1, on the reverse strand, counting down.
TTTCTTGACAAATCGCCGCTTCTATGGACACTTGTTGCAATGGTATCCCATCAATTGGGCTTTCATGCTTGTCCACGACCGTGATTTGGAACATATACTCGATCGCCTCATTAATAAAGGCGCCAATATTAACCAATCTCCTGTCAGACCTCTACCTACGGAATTAGTCATCTCTCCCGGGTTCCTTGCCATAGGGGATGGAATACCATTATTCGAAATACTCAAGGTTACCCCAGCGGTGCAGCAAGGTAGAACACATGTTTCGATGACAGAATATCAGGGTTTCCTCTCGTCATGCCGCATCAGACTATCAATATTGCTCAAGCTTGGTGCTGACTTGAAAGCCATCGAGCCCCTGACTGGTTACACGCCCATCTTCGCGTTAGCCTCACATCTGAAAAACTTTCACCCTTGGCCTACCTTTCAAGACCCAACCACCCTCCGCCACGACATTGATTATCTTTACGATGATTATCTCATTCCTCATATCAGATTCGTCCTTGGGCAGTTGATCGAATCAGGAGGCGACCTTACAACCCAGTGTCAGGAAGACACCGTATCTCAAAGTCCACTGCATCTGCTATGCACCAACAGCAACCGCTACGAGGAGTTGATCAACATCTTCTTAGAAGCTGGCGTTGATATTAACACGGCAGACTCCATGGGCCAAACTCCGATCTTCCGCTTCATGCATTCCCCTCCGGCCGACGTCAAGATCCTGAAGCGTTTCATTCGGAATCGGGCAAAGATTAACTATCGAGATAATAACCTCGCTACACCGCTTCATGTCCTCTGTCAGGTGTATTCGACGTGCCAGACCAGACTGCAACAGACTATTAGTGCGATGCTTAGTAGAGGTGCCAACCCTACGCTCAGAGATGCCAGCGGTCTTACTCCTCGCGCCATTCTCGAGGCTCGTCCCGTCCCAGTTTGGCCGGAGACCCTAGGTCTTCTTAAGGAAGCTGAAGAACCTATTGAGCGTTGGAATAGCCGGTTCTCAAACCGCATCTCTATGTTTGGGCAACAACGGTCTGGATCTGGAAGAGAACCAGGCGCATAAAGACATGGAGGCTAGTCAAATGGAGAATGAGCGGTATAAAGGGATTACGCATTAAAAAGGTTTTGCATGAAAACAGGCAATGCATTCACTATATGCGAGGCAAGATGTCTGCACGGCAGCAACATCAGCGGGATAGGTAGCTCTCGTCTCTACATACACAAGTTATATGCCCCTGATAGCGTAGCTGAGATAGTTGGTGCCTCAAGGAGGCAACCAGACCAAATTGCATCAACCTAATTACTATGACATCGATTTAGTCTTTTCTCTCTACAGTAGGTGTCATTCCATAGCTTGAAGAAAGACCACCAACAGCTCCGTATGCTCATAGGAAAAACTAAGCTAATAGCATAGAGTACGAGGCGGGGGTTGAAGAAAGTGAGTACAGAGTGATAAGATACTCGTAATTTGCAATGGCCTAAAGGACATAGTGCGTGACAATAGCCTAGGACATACTTCTAGCATTCCCTTTATTAACTGCGCTAAGGAGTGCAAAGCATAACTACTAGTAAGCTCCATTCGAATTTTCATGGAGCTCGATAGTTCGATACCTAATCGAAAAGAAAGAAGCCAACATAACTGCCATGTTTAGAAAAGCCCTGCGTATACGTACCTCCTATACGATACGTGCATGCAAGATGATCCGAGCGATATGCGCTACGCTCGATTTAAAGCTCTTGTTACCTACATGTACGTATATGAGCTAAATTATTCAAACGCCAGATCCTCGTGCGTACGGAGGTTTCATTTATACATGTATCTCAAGCTAATGACATGCGGTCAGTCAACTCAACTAGGTCGCTCAGAGCGATTGCGGTCCTAGAAAACCTATGCTACCTAGTCTAAGTGCAAGACAATACGGAACTCGATATTGTCACACTGGTAGGCTGGTTATGTAAAGGCGATGTAAAGTGTGATGTTATCGACGGCAAAATGGGACATCGACGACCGAAATGTGTCGCGTTCTTGCAATCATCGTTCCATTCGACATCTTTTCAATTCTGATCAGAGGGAATTCATTGCTTCTGGCGTCCATTCCATAAGATGCGTACCCCCTAAATCAACCACCTATCCTGCTAGTGAATCGGTCAGACGTAAGACGGCCTACCAAGTAAGCACCGGCTGAAGGGTGCCAGCTCGGGTAGCCGGGGTAACACAGGACACGGAACGGTGACTTTTTAATATCCGCCATGCCTGAAGACCTGCTAATCTGGAGACGCTCTATGGGGAGTGAGAGATGGTATGTCATGATAAGTTGGTCCATAATCCCTTTGACAGGTATCCGGACTTATGATAAATGTGGATCGAAGAATCTCTATCTCCGGCATCGCGTAGTTTGAACAGCTGGAAATCGGGTGACGGATCGCGTGGATCTTCACGTATTGTGTACATACAGTCATGGTCGTGCCAAGAATGATACCGAGCTTACGAGACATTAGCAATGCGGCACGGCAAAAAGCTAAAATCATCTCAACCGAGGTCAACGAAGTTTACTGTAAGATATAGTAAGTTCGTGGAGACCAAGTTTCGGAGACCTGGGGGTTTCTATTTTAGGTGTTTGCTTGTGGAATCTATCGCGATATAATACATAGATGAAATGGAGGATGAGATGAGTGTGTACGGCACAATTGAGTGCTCTTTGATTTATGTAAATTGTGCATTTGTGGTCCGTGGGATAGTACCTACTAGGTGTACCGTAGATAAGGTAGTAATTCGCTGACATAAGCGAGAACCGCATTCGCGTAGATCTATCCCGAATAAGAAGTTGGGAATAATGGAACCATGTTCATAATTCCTAATGGCGGATATTAATTACCAACCTCGTAGCGTCTCTACCGTCGTAGAAGGCTGCTGGAGATTTTTCTATCCAAAGACGAAAGGACCCTGCATCTGGAGATACTGCGGTGGATCAAGCCAGGTTTCATCGCTACTGTACAATATCAAGGAAAATTCAATAATGAAGAAGGGAATTTGATCTTGGGTACGATTCCCTTGTGTTTTTTATATGTACGTGTGTGTACGTGTATTTGTAAGTGAAGTGAAGCGTGTGAAAATTGCGTGAATGTGTAAGCTGTCACAGTACGAGACGACTACGAATACGACTATTCTAATAGTGTTGCACTGGTTCGGACAGGATCAAGTCTCCGTGATGCCGAATCGCTATACATACAGTGGAGGTAAGAAGTATGTATGCATTCGAGATCGCGAGTTGCGGGAGGCGAATCTCGGGCGCCATTTAGCGATAATCAGTCTCATTGGTCCAGCAGTACAAATATGGGAGTTTACTACTGTACCTAGAATTGAACGAAATGGGGTCAAAATTTGCACCTAGTCAGGGGAATATACATACACTACATACATGTATGTACCTACCTAACTATATATGTACATATGTAGTATTAGGTAGTGTGGGGTGTGCACGTGCCCTTCGGAGAAACTAAGGGCCTAAATGAGTTTTACTAGAGATTTCCTCTTTTAAATAAAAGTTAAAAAATATAATATTATTTTTATTAAAAGTTTAAAGTATTATATTTTAGTAAAAGTTATATTTTTTAAGTTTTTTTATTTCTTTTTAGTTTTTTAATATAAGTAAGCTTTTTTAATAATTAAATTATAAATATAAAACTAAATAATTTTAAATATAACTTATATATAATTTTAATAATTAACGATTATTTATATTATATATAAAAAATAAGTTTAATATATTTAATAAATTATTTTTTAAATCTTTTTTTTATATAAATATTAATTTTTTTTTATTATTAGTTAATTAAATTTAAATAATATTAAAAAATCCTTTAAAAACTTTATTTTAAACTTTTAATAACTTTTTTAATAGTTAGTTTATTTTTAATAATATTAAGCCTTATTTAAGTATTTAAAATTTTTTATATATATTTTTATTAATTTAATTAATTTTATTAATATAACCTTTAATTATATTAAATTTAAATTAATAAAATTTATTTATTATAAATTTTTTAATACTTAATTATACATTTATTTTAAAATTTTTAACGCTTAAAATATAAAAGCAAATATATAAACTAATTATAATTTCGATTCGATTAAAAATTAATTTATTATATTTAAAATTTATTTAAAATAACTTTATTAAAATAAGTTATATACTTAATGTAAATTTTATTTTTAAAGGATTATTTAGTAATAATCCTTAAAATTATTTTAATAATTTAAATATTATTATAAAATAAGTTATTAGTATTAAACTTATTAATAAAGTTAATAAAAAAATTATTAAATTTTTATTTTATAATAAGCTTTATGTAAAATTTAAAAATTAATATTAAGATTTAACCTTAAAGGAAAAATGTGATAATTAGTTAATATTTTAAGAAAAGTTTATTAAAAGATTTTTATAATAAGCGAGTATAAATAATGCTTAACTTATTATAAAAATTAAAAAGTTTAAATAATAACCTTTTAAAACTTTAGCTACTTATATTTAATAAGTATTTAAATTATTTAAACAAGCTAATATTAAATAATAAAAGGTAATTAAAAATTATTTATTTAAATATATAATTATTAAAGAATATTTAAAAGATTGTTAAATTTAAAAATGTATTTTAAATTGTTTATATAAGGTAAATAAATTAAATAAATTAAAACGATTTAATAATAAGTGTAATTTTTATAATGTGAAAAAATATATTATTTAATATATAATTTAATTTAAAAAAAGGAAAGTTTATAAAATAAGTAAAAGATATTTTAATGTTTAAACAATTTATAATTAAGGATAAAGTGTTAAAAGAAATTAGCTTAGCTTTTTAATTAATAAGAAAATAAGTTAAGGCTAAAAATATTTTAAGTATTTTTACTTATTATATTTTATTACTTATTTATTTTAATGTAAAAATAAGTTTTCTTAATTATTAAAGTTAAATTAATTATATTAAATAAATAAGGTAAAATTAAAGTAAGTATAATAAACCCTTAATAGGTTTAATTTAATAAAACCTATTTTTATAAGTTATATTTATTAAGCTTAGTAAAGGATATATAATTAAAGGAATAAGTTATGCTTTAAAAGTTAGTTTATTTAAAACTAATTTAAATTATTAACGTTTTTAAAAATGTTTATTTATATGTTATAATTATAGTTATAAGAAATATATAATTAAATAATATAATAAATAGTTATAATTAAAAGTTAAATGTATAAGGATTATAAAAAGTGTGAAAAAAGTGAATCTTTTTTAATTAATTTTAAATTTAATTTATTACTTAAAGAATTTAAAAATGGTAATAAATAAGTTATAAAGGTATATATTAGTTAAGTTATATAAAAAAGTATAGGTAAGGTTATTATTAAATTTAATAATAATAATTATGGTTTAGGTTATTTTAAAATAATTGCTAATTAAAAATTAACTAAATTATCGAATATAGTAGTTAAAAAGTAAAAAGTATTAAAAATTTCGCTAAAAACATATAGTGAAAATATAAAAGGAATTTTTAATAATAAAATATTAAAAACTTTAATATAAGTTAAATAAAAAGTATATAAATTAATATATTTTATAGTTTAACCTAATTATAATGTTAAGAAATAATTAAAATTATTATTACTTTTTAAGCATATTTATTTTAAAGATTTTAAAGGCCTAAGATTATTTATTAAAGAAAAATTAATATAAAAATTTTATAAAGTTAAAGTAAAAATATAATAAAAATATAAAAGAGGTATAAGATTTACTTAAAGGGATAAAGGTAATATTTATTTAATTTAAATATATAAAGATTATATAAATAAATATATTAATATTAAAAAGTTATTATAATTTATATTATTTTTTAATATTATATAGGGATAATTTTTAAATAAAAGTTTTATAATGTAAATATAACTGGTAAAATAATTTGAAATTTTATTAAAATAAAAATTAGATTTGTTAATAATAAGAAAAAATAAATAAGGTAAATATAAATCTTATTTAGCTATAATATAAATTAAAATTACTTTAATAAAAATGGAATTTTATAATTAAGCTTATTTAAATAATGGGAAAATATTTTTAAATTATATTAGTGGTAATGTTAATGGAATTTAAATTTATAAATATATAATTAATTTAGGTTTATTATAAGAATTAATTAGTTTTAGTTACGTAGAAAAACTTAAGTTAAAGTTAATTCCTTTAAGAGAAAAATACGAATTAAAAATGGCTAATAATTTAATAGTTTTTATTTATTATTATGTTATATTTCCTTTCGTTATAAATGAAATTTTATTAATTATTAAGGTATATATAATAGAAATGAATAAGTTATATAAATTGCTATTTAATAAAAGCTAGTTATAATAAAATTAAGTTAAAATTAATTTTAAAATTAAATATTTTATATTAAAAGGAAGTAATAAGATTTTATATATTTTAAAAATGTAATTAATATTTATATATGGATTAATTTATATTAAGAAAAAAATATAAAAGGATATTTATTAATATTATATATATATAAAAGATAAGGTAAAGGATTATTTAAATTTTAAATTAAAATATAAAGTTTTAAATAATAAAAATATAAAATTAAATAAATAAGATTTATTTAATAAAATAGTTAATATTATTAAGTTTATATTAATATAAGCTTAAGTTTAATAAGTTAGTTTAAAAAATATATGATAAGTTTAAATTAGGGTTAAGCTTAATAGCTATTACTATTTAACCCTAAATTACTTAATATTATTAACCGAAAATATATAAGATTTTATTCTATAGTTTTAATTATTTTAAAAGTAATATTTATTATTATTATATTATATCCTTTTTATTTTAAATAGGGAAAATAAATATAGTAATAAATTATTTTAATATTTATTATCTTTGTTTCGATTAAATATAGTTTATTAAAAATTAATTTATAAATCGTTAATTAATTACTTAAAGTTTTATAGGGCAAATTAAATTATTAGGATACAGATTTAGCTAATATATTAATATAAGCTTTATTATTAAATACATTAGTTTAGGGAGTAAAAACTTAATTAATTATGTTAAAATAAATTAATACAAATTATTTAAAAATATTTATGGTTTTTATTAAAAATATTATAATTAAGCCTTTCGTCCCTTATATTTTTTATAATTATAATAATCTAAATTTTATAAGTGTTTATTTCGATTAATAAAAATGAATTTTATAATTAATCTGTTTAATTTATATAAGTATTTATAATAATATAAGAGAAATAATATTAGCTTTAAATAATTAAAATAATGTAAATTTAGCCTTAAGTGTAATTATATTAGATAAATCTTTCTAAGATAATTTAAATTAAATTAATAATAAAGTAAAAAGATATATATTATTATATACCTTAATGTTTATATGTAAAAGTAAATTAAAAAATTGATTTTAAATTATAATAGGCCAAATTATAACGAGATTATTAAGTTAATTATTAAAAGGAAAACTTAAAATTAATTATTAACCTATTTAAAAATTATTAAGTAATAAGTTAAATTAAGTTATTATTATATAGTTTAAAGCATTTAAAATTAAACTTAGTAATAAAGCTTTTACCTTAAAATAATAATTAATAATTATAAGATTAATTTATACCTATAAAGATTATTTTATTATTACTTTAATTAATTTAAAACTCACTAATTTAATTAAACATTTAATTATTATTAATAAAATAATAATACCTTTTCGCCTTTAATAACCTTAATATACTTTAAATAATAAGAGTTTTATTTAATAAATATTCCCTTAATTAAAAATTAGTGATTTAATTTATTTAAGTATATTTAAATAAGGTGTATATTTATAATTTTTATTAAAAAAAAGTAAAGATAAATAAGTGGTAATAAATTATTAACCTATAAACTTAATTATATTTAAACCTTAATAACTTATATATAATTAAAATAAATTATTTTATATAATTATATAAAAATCTTATAAGGTTTTTTATTAAAGAGATATAGCTTATAAATATTAGGTTATACTTATACGAAAAAAAGATTAATTTAAAATAGTATTTATTATATTTAATAATTAATGGTTTAATATTAAAATGCTTTAAGGAATAATTAAAGCCTTTTATTTTTATTATATATTAGAAAATATAAGATTTAAAAAATAACTTTTAATAAATGGAAATTTTAAACCATTTCTTTTAAGATTTATTAAATATTATTTAAATTAAGATATTTTATTTAATCTTTTTATTAATAATTATAATACCTTAATTAAATTATTTAATAATCTTTTTACCTTTTTTTATTATTATTATTTTCCTAAAGTGAATTTTATATAAATTGGATTATTTTTAAAGAAAATTTTATTATTTATAAATTTTATTATTTCTTTTAAATTTAAATTATTAAATAATTAAATATAATTATTAATTAAATATTAAAAATAATTTATAAAATAAGCTAAACTTATTAATTATTTATATAATATTAAGGAATTAAAAAAGTTTTTATATTTAATTTTATATTTAAAGTATTATATTTTAAAAAAGGTGGATTTAATTTATATAATTAAATAATTATATTTAAAGTTTATACTTAAGATAACTTTTAAAGGAAAATTATTAGTTTAGAAAAAAATGATCTTTAAATCTTTCAAGTGAAAGTTAACATAAAAAAATACATTTACCACTATATATTAATATATTTAATATTAAATGATTTATAATTTAAATATAAAGAAATAGTTTTATTTTATAATTAATACTTTTAATATAGAAATGGGAAATATATTATTTTAATTTAATAAATATAAAGTTGAAATAGCAATTATTAATTAATTAATGGATTTAATAAAAGTAATTATATTTATTTTATTTAAACTATTTAACAATAAAACCAAATATATTACCAATAAATAAAAAATATTAGCCATTATTAAATATTTAACAAAATATAAATAGTTAATTATTAAGTTACTATTTTTTATTATAATTTACATTAATTATTTAAATTTGTTAAATATATTTAATATTAATCTTAAGGTTAAAAAATATGTAATAATTTGGCTTAAATAATTAGGAAAATATAACTTTATGGTTTAACATAAGCTTAATAATACTAAGATTATAAAAATTGTTAATGGATTATTTTAATTAATAAGATTTATTATAGATTTAATTAGATAAGTTAATAAGAAAAAGCTGTTATATTTTATTTCTTATTTAGCTTAAATTATTAAAATTAAGTTATAAATTAACTAATTAATAAAATAGATTTATTTATTTTTAATGGTAATTAATTATATAAGAAGATTAATTAATTAATTAGCTAAGGATTATAATTAAAATAAATATTATATTACTTTAATAAAATATCTTTTGTTTAAGTTAAAATTAATATTATATTTAAGTAAAAATGAGAAGAAAAATCTTAGGTAAAATATTATACGGTATAAAATTGTTTTAGGTTATTTTATATAATTTAAATAAGGTAGTTAATTTATAAAATGTTTTTTTAAAAAGGAAATCTTTTTAACATTAAAATAAGCTTATAATAAATATAATTATTATACTTTAATAATTACTTTAAATAATTTAAGAAATACCTTTTAATAACTTATAAGATAAAGTTTTATTTAAAAATATTATAATTAATATTATATATATGTTAAAATTAAATTATAAATCCCAGTTATAATTAAATTAAAGTAAATAATAGTGATAAATTTATAAGATTTAATTAAAATGGATATAATTAAACCGATATCGCTTATAATAGTTAATGAAATAAAATATATTTTCTTAGTAAGAAATTATTTTAAAAGATTCGTTATGGGATTTTTAGTGAGCGAATTATTAGTGTATATAGTAATAAAAGTGTAAAACATTTTAACTTTAATATTTAAATAGTTATAAAAGGTATATTATAATAATGTAAGATATTTCGTTTTAAAACTTATTAATTAATTCTTTAATATTAAAGGTATTAATATTACTTATGGCTTAATAAAAGCTCCTTATAGTTATAAATTAATTAAAAGAATAATATAAAAACTAATAAAGCTTTTTTAAAAATAAGTATTAAAATAAGGTTTTAAAAGATTAAATAAATGGTTAGAAATAGTTTTAAATGTTATTTTTAAAATAAACTTATAAAAAATACTTAGATATAAACTATTACTATTAAAGATTATATTTAAGTAAAAGATAAAACCAGTTATTTTAGTTTTATTTAAGAAAAATCCGGAGATTTTAATAAAAAAACTTTAATATAAATAAAGGTTATATAAGTAATGAGAAAAATTAAGAAATTCCATGTAAGCTTATTTATTAAAAAGAAAGAAAATAAAATTAAATAATTAATAACATATATATTAAATTAATAATTAAGTATAAAAATATATATAGGATAATAATTAATTAATTAAATAATTTCGAAAATAAAGTAAGGTAATTAATTTATATAATAATATAAAAGTATTTAAACTTATACTTATATAAAAAAAACCTTGGAAAGTTATTAAAGTTCCTTTAAATATATTAATTATTATTATAAATTTAATAATTAGTAATAAGTTAAGGAAAGTATATATGTGAAATGTTAAACCTTTTTATTAAAATCTTTTAAATGAATTAATTTATTATTAAAAAAGGTTAATTCTTAATAATTTAAATAAAATTATATTAAAAAAGGATAATTTTAAATTAAATTATTTATTAGTATTTGTTAAAAGAGCTTTAAATTTTTATTTATAAATACTTAAACCTTTTTATTAATGTTAAAAACTTATTTTAAATATTTAATTATCCTAAACTTATTAATAACCTTTATTTAATTGTAATTATTATAATTGATTTTATATTAATTAAAAGGAATATCCCTTAAAAAGTGGCAAATAATTTTATAAAAAAAAGGTTTTAATTTTTAATTTTTATTTAACTTTTACTTTTTCTTTTCCTTTATTAATTTATTATTTTTAACTTTTTCTATTTTTACCTAATATATTTTAATCTTTTTTAATTATATTATTATTTTATTTATTTTTTAATTATTTTTTATTAAATTTATTATTAAGTTTTTTAATTTATTAATTATTTTGTTTATTTATATTAATTTTAATTTTATTTTTATTTTATTACTTTCGTGGTTTTAATTAATTAATTATAATGGTTATTATTAATTTTAACTTATGTTTAAATGATTTTATAAAGTTAAAATATAAGTACTTTAAAAAATTTAATATAAAATAAATAATTTTTAATTAAATTAAATAAGTAATAAATATTATTTTAAGCGTATTATTTTTAATTTTTAATAAAGTTATTATCGTATGAGGTTTTTTATAAAATATAATAATAAATATTTATTATTTTAAAATAAAGTTAAGTTAACTTATTTTTTTTAAATAAAAATATATTAGTTTTTTTTATATATAATTAATATTAATAATTACTTAACACTTATAAGTTTGTAATAAAAATACTATTATTTAATTTATTTAAACTTAAAATATTATAATTAACCTTAAATATTATTAAATAAGTTTTTAAAACTAAGCATTTTTAATTAAAAATAATATATTTAAATGATATAATATTATAAAAGAATTTATTTATTAGGATATACTTTAACCTTATTAAAAGTATATTAAGTAATAAATTAATTTATATAATTTATAATAGTAATAATTTTGTTTTAAGGTTTAAATTAAATATTATAAATTTAACTTATTTTTCTTTTTAATTTTTAAAACTATTTAATATATAAAAATAGGAATAATTTTATTTAAAATAATAATTTATATTATTAAACATAATTATTAATTTTTTTAAACTAAGATTAATTATATTAAACTTATTTATTTTAATTATTTAACTTAATTAAAGTTATATTTAAATTATATTAAATTATTTTTTTAAAAAAATATTTAATTTTTAAAAATAATTTTTTACATTGAAAAAAGTATAATTTATAGTTAATAAAATGTATTTCTATTAATTAAAAAGCCCTTATTAAAAAGAAAAAAATTAAGTTATAAATAAAAAAAGGTAGTATTATTATTTTTAAAGAAAAAATAATTTAAATATAATAAAAATTAATTAAAATAAAGGAAAAGTTATATTTACATAAATTAGTTAAAAGATTATATATAAAACTTATAATAAAAATCACTTAAATTAAAAAACTTAAATAATAACTTTAAAAAATATAAGATTAAAAATTATTATTTATAAATAAATTAAATATATTATAAGTATTATATATTTAATATTTTACTAATATATTTATAAAATTTATTATATTTAAGTTTAAACTTTTAACTATTTATATAATTTAATATAAGCTAATTATAAAATAAAATATAATTATAATTAAAATAAAAAAAATAAAACTAAAATTAAACTAATATGTTTTAACATTTAACAAATATTTTATTAATAAATAATTTTACTAATTAACATTAAAGGAAAATTTATAAAATAATATTAATAAATATAAAAAAAAAATAAAAAAAGGGATAAAAAAGCTAAATATTTATTAAAATATTATAATATTATATATAATAAATTTATTTTATTATTTAATTTTTTTTTTATTATTTAATAAAATAACAATTATTATTTTTATTATTAAAATATATTATAATATTTTAATAAATATTTCATTTTTATTAAAAAAGATTTAACTATATATAAGGCATATATATACCTTTCGAAAAAACTAAAGGCTTAAATAAGTTTTATTAAAAATCCCTTCTTTTAAGTAAAAATTAAAAAATATAATATTATTTCTTATTTTAGTAAAGCTTAAACCATAAGTTTAAAATCTTTGTATTTATTTTGCTATAAAATTTTTGAGCTAATTAAAAAGGATTATAATCCTTATAAAGATTTTTAAATATATAGTTTAAAACATTTTAGCTTAAATTAATATTTTTTAATTATTAATTTTTTTATTAACTTTTTTATTAAATTTATATCTATTTAATTAAATAAATATTAAATATTAATTATATTAAAAAGATAAAAAAGTTAATAATTAATTTAAATATAATTTAATATTACGTAATAACTTTTAATAACTTTTAATAAAGCTTTTAATAAAACTTTTACTAGGATTTTTAATAATTTAACACTTAATTTTATTATAACTTTAATATTTATAACATGCTTAAATCATTTTTAATTAATTAATAAAAAAGAGGAGAAATTTTATATAATATTTATTTCGTTTAAAAATATTTTTTTAAAAATTATTTAATATATAATTATTAAATTATAAAATAATATAAATAAAATATTTTATTAAATTTAAATTAACATTTATAACTAAAAAATTTCTTTTCTTTAATAGTTATAATATATTTAAATTAAGTTTAATAAATATAAAAAAAAGATAAAAAGTTTTATATTTAATATATTTTACTTTAAAATTATTTTTTTAAAACTATTTAATATATAATTATTAAATTATAAAATTATTCGAAATAAATATATTAAAAAGGTACATATATTTCTAATTAAATAACCTTAGGTTAAATAAAGTTAACTTAGATTTTAATTTAATTATTAAGCCATAAGTACCTTACAAATATAGTGGGCACGAACCAACGATTATGGCTCAAAGGGCGCAGCCCGCTAATCGAATTGAGGAACTGAGCACTGAGATAAATCATTTCCATTAGGAGTTTAGAGTGTTACAGTAGGTACCTACTGTACGCTAAACCCCAGAACCCTTGGAACTCCAGCTAGCTTGCATAAATTCGGATTCGGATGATCGGGGGGTCGCTGCATACTGTTAATTCTGGCATAGTCAGTCCCCATGGTCGGCGTTCCTTTCCCCCCCAGGCGTTTTTTCTACCACGAGCCAATCGAATGTTGCGCTCCTAAAAGTGTGACATCGCGTTTGAGTGAAGCGGGCATGGATTGGGATCACTGTAATCTTTTTTCCTTTGTCCATTTTCTCCATTTCTTCTTTCCTATAGTCTCTTATCCCATCGGTGAGATGAACCCGAGATTCCACGGCCGATCAAGTGGTGATGCTCAAACGTGCTACGGCGGCAGCACGTTGGGTTAGACATTCTTTAAAGAAAGGGCCTTGATTAAAAAAAATCCAAAAATAAAATAAAACCACCAGTATTGGCCGCACAATACCAAGACGGGCACTTGCGGCACCAATCAGCCTTTTAAGGCCCCGATCTTCCCCCCCCAAGACCTCCAAGGAGAAGCCAAGCGCAGGTACGCATTCCCTAGCTCCACTACTCACCGCCGCAAGCTTTCGCATTTTTATCATCGCGACTGGGAGAAATGGGCTAGTTGTTGAATCGGGTCGTTGACATAGGGTGGTAGTGAGGAACAATGGCGTCTAGTATAACGTCAACTAGTGCTGCGACGCATACAGACGGGGAGCGCGACAATGAATCTGGGGACGCGCAGTTGCAGCTAAGACGCAAGATCAGTCAGGCGGTAGATGAAGGTCACGACGCAGATATCCCATCAAGCGAGGGTTTCGTGCTTAGCGAAGAAGAGGAGCTCAGACGGGTCCAGTCGATAGCGCAGCGGAGGAGGAATTCCATTGCTAGCAAGAGAAGCAAAGTAGATCATGATGTTGAGAAGGCACAGGCACCGGGCGAGGCTGCGCTATCGAGTAGCAACGAAGGCGAAGACGACAGCCACAATGGCCCTAACGTCGTTTGGTGGAGCAGTCCTGACGACCCAGAGAACCCGTACAACTGGCCGACCTGGCGTAAAGTCCTCAACTGTGGCCTCATCAGTGCGATGACTTTCATCTCGCCTCTAGCCTCATGTGAGTGCCACCTCGTGAACGCATTTTGAAGTATGCGCGGGCGTGTATTGAATAAGTGCTAACTCTTACACAGCTATATTCGCACCCGGTGTCCCCCAGGTCGTAGCCGAATTCCATTCCACCTCCTTAGAAATCGCTGCGTTCGTAGTATCTGTCTACGTTTTGGGCTTCGCCGCCGGGCCATTGCTCTTCGCCCCGCTGTCTGAAATATACGGCCGCGTCATTCTCTACCATATCGCTAACCTAGGGTTCGTCGCGTTCTCCGTCGGATGTGCGCTCTCGCCAACGTTGAACGCCCTCATTGTTTTCCGATTCTTTGCCGGCGTTTTCGGTTCTGTATCGATTACGAATGGCGGCGGAACCATCGCCGACATGATTGCCCAGGAGAAACGAGGGGGTGCAATGGCGGTATTTAGTATTGGACCGCTTATGGGCCCCATCATTGGTCCAGTTGCTGGAGGTTTCCTGTCCGATGCTGAAGGTTGGAGGTGGTCGTTCTGGCTGCTAACTATCGTTGGAGGTTTCCTTTCCATTTTTATGCTTTTTTCTCTCAAGGAAAGCTATGCGCCCGTCATCCTCGAGAAGAAGGCGGCTAAGTTGCGTAAGGAGACCGGTAATAGTCTCCTCCGATCTAAGCTCGATGCCGGCTTATCACCTAGGGACTACTTTAAGCGAGGCATCATCCGTCCCTTCAGGATGCTGTTCCTCTCACCCATTGTCGCCATCACGTCGCTTTACATGGCCGTCACGTACGGTTACCTATATCTTATGTTCACCACCATCACCGAGGTATTCCAAGAATACTATCACTTCTCGACCAGCACTGTCGGGCTGGCGTTCCTTGGGCTCGGCGTTGGTAGCATGATCGGCATTCTCCTTTTCAGTGGAACCTCGGACAAATACATCCAGAGAAAAGCGGCTCGAGCCGACGCAGCAGCTCAGGCAGCCGGTGGAGTCAAGATGGGCATGAAGCCGGAGTATCGACTGCCACTACTCCCCTTGGGAGCTATACTAATTCCTGCTGGCCTCTTTATCTACGGATGGACAGCCGACTATAAGGTACACTGGATCGCGCCCATCATCGGTACCGCCGTCGTGGGTGTCGGGAACCTAATTGTTTTCATGTCTATCCAGATGTATCTGGTTGATACCTTTACCATCTACGCGGCCTCTGCCATAGCATGTAACACAGTCGTTCGATCCTTGGCCGGTGCCGTTCTCCCGCTGGCTGGCCTGCCCATGTACAGCAAGCTAGGCATCGGCTGGGGTAACAGTCTACTGGGCTTCATCGCTGTTGCACTATTCCCGGTCTCTTTAGTCATCATCAAATACGGCGAATATCTGAGAAACAGATTCGTTATTAAAAATCTATAGTGGCAAGCAGGGGTTTGCTAGTTATTTTTTTTTTTTTAAAAAAAAACCAATTTGTATAAAGGGTGAAAATCTGCATTACTGCATTAAGTGGTCTCAGATAAACGAGGAAAAACAGCATCGTCCCCCTTACATAGGTACTCATACTTTATATAGACCCCATCATGACAATTTAGTCATTTGCTATATCGCTGCATTGCATAGCTGTTACGTCCTTATGCTACACTAGGGAGTATATAAAAGACTGCATACCCTTGTGGAATCGCCGTTGAGTCTCAATTTACTCTTCATTTACATCTGCTCTTGAAGAGCAGGGTTACCAAGTCGCAGAAAGAGCAACGAGAACAAACGAAGTCCCCATCTACCATGGCATAAAACTAGAAGAAACCGTAAAGTACCTATTTTCTTCATGAATGAAACGTCTCGGTCCAACGCACAACTAGCCTGATACCAGTTCGGCCTTGAGCCCTTCTAGCTCTGCGCCAAGTCTTCAATCTCATTCATTCGGTGACCTCATCCTCCTTCCTTCTCATGGGACTGGTTCGTTGCTAGATATTTTTCCAGGTGGTGGATTTCCTTCTCAGTTCGTCTTATATGGCTCTTAAGTTCGTATAGGACCTCGAATTGCAGCAGTAGTTCTTCATCTTTGTGTCACGTGGCGCACCATGCGTGAAAGGAAGAGACATGCTGTTCCGCGAGGAGCTGGAAACTATCTAGCTAAGGTCGCAGTACCTATACATGCATGACCCGATACGCGCCTAGACTCTTTTGCGAACTGGATTCTCTAGGAAATCTTCGTCATTTCCCATCGAGTCCCTCAATCTGCCCAATCCCCGGCGGATTGCGCTGATCCACTGTCTCTGTCTGGCAACTTCGGCCTCTTATGTGGCTTTATCGGCTAGTAAGTCTATGAGAGCGTGGCGTCTTGTTGTGTTTCCTTTGGATGAGGGGTCTTGACTACATCGAAGGGGAGGCAGAGGCGGTGATTCAGTCATTGTTGCTGGATGGCGATGGCCACGGCGTTCAGTCGCATTATGATTACTTGTCTTGAGGGAGAATGTGAGTCCGAGATCATCGTACGCCTTTTTGTGACGAGGATTGCTCAAGGCAAAAAACGCTGATTCCAGCTAGTCTTTCATATTAGTTTCGAAGAGAGGTTCCAACAGAAATAATATCGCCCACCAGCTAGAACTCGGCTGTTGCGTTGGGATTCCCTAGATTCTCACCTGAGTGCTTCATCTTCACCAGTTGTCTCCAAGCCGGCTTCCTGAGGATTCGCACCGTCTTTTCTCTATTTCTCTAATGAAATACAATTCGACATCGAAGCGTTATAGCCCAAGATGTATGTTGGTCCTCACTCACGTCAGTAGCCGGTGTGCTTAAGTCTATAAGTAGAACTTTCTATTGCTACTGTTTGTAGGCACAGAGTAAACTTTTGGGTCTTTATGTTATTCCAGTGCCTACATACCTTTCATATGGGTTATACAGCGAGCCTTGTTCACTCCATGAGCTGATGGGTCAGACCTGAGTTTCCGTTTTGGGAGTGACAGAGACACTGATTGGTTGGCATGCCGTTATGATAGGGCGCTAAGGTTAGCTTAATTCTGCTACGGTTAGGTGTTTTTCACTAGAGAGCAGCTAGAGCTATAGCCGGAGTTAGAATTATGTTGATTCCTCTATGTCTAATGAATCTGCTTTTAAATCAAAGTTGCTCTCGGACAGGAGGTTAGCAGGTCATGCCAAGCAAAAGGCCTTATATATTCGTCAAAATCTTTTTTTCTTAGCTGTCTCGAAGCTGGAACAGTTCATTCGGTGACCAGCAGAGAGGTGCATTGTACGAAAAGGAGGCAAAATTGGCAATTCTTTTTTTATATTTTACTTCAGATGACCTCTATTTGAGGTAATACATGATCTAGGGTATGTTGGACCATTGCTACCGATCTCATCACCGTCTCTGCTCCCTCTAGCGACAATCTCCTGAGGACACTCCGGTGTTCTTGTAGTCCTGGACACGGATAATGGCTCCATTGCGATTAGTCCTATAAAGGTTCGAATCCAAGCAAGGAACTTCGAGGCATTACTTAAGTCTTTCGTAGCCACTATTCCCGGAATATCATGTTTTTGTTTATTACCTTATATAAGCAGAAGATCCGTGCACAAGATTTATCCGGGAGATTAGATAAGGTAATGCCCGAAGCCCCCGATTGTGCAGTGGGGTCATGGATTTTTGGGTCCTTGGGATGGGCTGGATGGATGTATCTACGTACCTTACATAGGCGCAGATGTACAACTTGGAAGTGGCCCCCCCCCCACCCCACTGCCACGCCCGTCTGCTAGCAAGGTTTCCCAACGCAGAACATGCCATGCAAGCGATGGGACCTTTCCGCCTTCTCTTTAACAACCCTTCCAACCTCATGACAAACGCCTCGTGATCTTCCTTCTTTCTCCCTCATACAACGACAAATAGCAACAGACACGTTATCCTTCCCAGCAATCTATTCGATACCAAGTTACGATACTAGATCCTCTACGAATCATCATAAACAACCCTTCGTCTCAGCCTTTCCTTTCATCAAGATGGTGGTACGTTCTTCCCACGCGCATAATCCCCCTTCTCCCCCAAATCTCTCCCCTTTCACTAGAAATGCCAGTTCCTAAGTCGCTTTTCGGTAGAGGCAAAACTTTGCTTCCACCGGGATAATTCTTTATCTATATTATTTTCTCAAAGCGTCCATGAGCTCTGATCGTTACTTTTGGCTCCAACAGTTTCTCAACTTGCTGACATTTGGCCTCTGGGGAAAGCTCGGACGACTCACTCACTACGCCGTTGATGCTGTTCTTAGTACGCAACGCCCTCTATACCTTTCTATTATTGGCGACTAACTCCGTCTTTTCAGTCTCGACTATCCTCGCCGGTATGAGAAGGTCGACCGGTCTTACGTGAGTACATACATACGTTGTCCCATTCTATGTGCACCCTGGCCACACACAACATAGTAGTGGCAAGATACCAAAGACATGAATGGAATTGGAACGAGAAGGAAAAGGAGAAAGAGAGAAACAGACTAACGAAACTCGAGGCCTAGTTTCAACACCGAGCGCGTATCCATTGGTGAAGGCAAGGAGGCGAATAAATGGATAGAAAAGTACCTCGGGGTCGGCGAGTGGGTAATGGACCAGTCTGTTGCGATAGCAGGGTCGAGCGGCTGGTTCCGTCGGACCCGGTAAAGATTACCGAGGATTCTGGATGATTGTTGAGAGCTGGGGACATGCAAGACGACGAGGAAGTCATATCCCCGCGTCTCCTTTCATCTTCACCGCCTTTACTGTTACAACGAATACCCTCCGAAATACACTAGCACCGATTGCTATGTTCCCCGTACTACTCTTGCGACGTCATCGCAACATATCATTCTGGAGGGTATACCGTTGAATAGAAGGCGAGGGAGCGAGCTCGGTCACCCCTTCGCATCGTTCATCCCTGATTGGGGCATTTCTTTTTCCGTCACGAATAGGCGTTGTTGCTGGGTCATATATCCATTTCGATGATTTTCTTGCTATTACGATAGACGAAGGAATGAAAACCCCCTTTACTTGGCTTTGTTCCTTGTATGTAGGTCAACAGTTGCTTTAGTTGTATCACGTATAAGAATAAGAGAACGCATCTCTGTTGACAAACAATAGCTTGGAATTTCTGTGAGACTTCAGTGCCAACTCATTACTTCTTTTATCATCTGAGCGACGCGTTGATACCAGTTCAGCGCCGGCTCAATGGTCAATCAGGAATCTTGAAAGATATGGTCATTCATAGTCCAAGCAGCATTCGTAAAGCCGAAGTTCTTGGCCGCTTAACATGTATGGACTCCATGGATTAATGTAACAAAACCTGACTATGTGTGGTATCCGTAGTAAGCCTAAACTCCGCACAATCCTCTTGTAACCTGTTCTGTGACGCCCATATCGTGTACCAAGTAGGGCAACACTCCAATCAAATACTTCGCTATGCTTAAGACCCGAATCAATACAGAAAAGACCCGTTAGGGTATGCCCTACCTGTCCCTAAGATATTGGCTGATTCTCTAATCAACGCCGTCATCCTCTCTTCGAGGCTCAGCTAGCAAATCGGGAGGGACTTCGTTATTGATTTCGCTACTCTCTCTTCTTGATCGATCACGGTGCTGGTCTCGACTATGTGGTGGACTATGCATGGATAAGAATTCCATGGGAACATCGTTGTGGTGCTCGTCCTCGCTTTCGTGATGCTGGATCTCACTTAGTAATCCAGGGGGAACTTCATTATCGCTTTCCTCGCGGTGCCCATCCCCACCTAGCAAGTCTGCTGGGGGATCACGATGCTGCTGCTCGTCGATGTCGTCCCAGCGGCGAACCACGCTACGGCTCAGTTCCTCGTCATCTCCTGGGTCTTCCGCACGTGCTCCCGTATCCAAAGCATCATTTTCACGTACATCAACCAAGTCATTCCCGCCAGGCGTGTTTGGAGTGAGCGACCCGTCGTCATATCCAGAGCTACGGATCAGTTCCTTCAAGACCTCCTTGACTCCTTCAAAATGCGCAAGTTCAGCGCCGATAGCCACTATCAGGAGGTTCCATCCTTTCGACTCGACATAATCGTACAGATGCTGGAGTTCTTGTAGCGTCTTCTTGAGGCTATTATATTGGTCGCGGAGAAGAGAATCCGGGGCGCCGGACTCGAAGTTACGCTGCTTCGTCACCCCTTCTATTGACTCTTGCAATCTCGCCTCGAAGTCAATGAGCATAGTGATCACCTGTTGCCATATTTCGCTACCCTCTTCTAGTGCCACCCTTTCCTTATCAACGACGGCCTTGCGCTGTTCGAGTACGGCGACCTCGCCTTCCCACCAATCCTTTGCCATTTCAATTGTTCGCCTCTCTGGCCGTAGCGATAAAAACTCGACACCAGACATGTGCTTCGACATGAGCGCAGCGACGTCCTCTCCGCCTTGCTCCTTCAAGTCCTCTACTTCTAGCACTTGTATGCCTGGGTACTTCATAAGCTCGGCGATTCCTTGATCGCACTGCTTTAGCGCACCCCTGTAGCCGCTAAGGCTCGAGTCCCGTGTGCTTCGAGCCTCTTCAAGCCTACGTTCAACGTCGGCCTTAGCCCTTTTCATTACTCGAAGTCTTTCCTCCATCTTCTCAATATCGGCGGAGATCTTTTGACGTTGATCTTCCATTGTTGCTATTTCTGTTTTAATTGGCAGCTCGTTATCTTCCTCCAAAGCCTTCATCTCACTCGCGATCGACCTGCGTTGAGATGACAAATTTCGCAGCTTAGAGAGTGCTGTCTTGCGCGCGGCTAGGGCACTGGTAATGTATACGTCCTCCTCGTTCTTTAGATCGGCCAACATAGTGACAAGGCGAGCGATGCCAATTCGCGCCTGTCGCTTCGACATGGGCCTTTTCTTGGGTTGGCGAACAGGCACTACTGACCCTCTAGATAGCCTTGACTGTACGGTTGACGCGGTCAAATCCGGTGACAGTGCTCGCGTAGAGTCCTCAGATGAAGCCTTCCTTACGTCATCTCCTGCGAGATCTCGTTCCAGCGCAGCACCTTGAGCATCTAACAACTTCTGGAGTTCCTTCTGCATCTGACGCTCCCGTCGTTGTAGCACCTTGAAAGTGTGGTCGACTTCGGAACGTATCACGCGGTCTGGCAGACGGTCGGCTCGTCCCATAAAGATGCTCTCAACAAAGGACGTATGAATGGCGGGTGTAGCATTGCTGCTGTTACGTCGTTCGGTACGAAGGTTGGGTCGCCAGATACCGGGTGGTACCTTGAGATCATTTTGGTTACTGCTCGTCGCGAAACTATAGTCGTTTACCGAGTTGGATATTCTAGATCGCGAGTAAAGTGGCCGATCTTGATAGGCAAAGGCGATAGCTTTGCCTTTCCCTTTGGAGCGCGCTATATTACGATCCATACCGTTAGGAGTCGGCTCACGAGAGAGGTCTGGGGAGAGGAGCGCATCATCTGGTCGGGGAGAGAGTTCTGAGAGATCATGTTCTTCTGGAGAAGGCCGTGGAGGGGAAGTGTGTAGAGGTAGAAGAGTAGACATTCCGCCTTCACCAAATCCGAGTTTCGAGAGTACAGAGTTTCCAAAGCTCATATTATCTCTGGTACGAATTAATCTATGATTATGTATTTTATCTCAAAATCTAACATTCGAGTATCCTTCCCTGCTGCATCTTGGAAGGGAAATCGTATGTGGAAGCCAACAGAGAGAGGAAGAGACAGAGAGAGAGAGAGAGAAGGGAGGGGGGGGGAAAGAAATTAAAACTCTGAAACTGAATAATGTAAATATAATAGCGACGGGAGTTTCTCAATTCAAAATGTATATCGCGTTGGCTCTATGATGCTATACCAGTAGTTGTTCGTCAGTATGGCCGCGAACGAGGTAATGATATCAGCCAAAGAGTTGGTCGGAGAATGGACAGAGAGACGATATAGGTACTATGTATGTAGCTTCTGGTGTGTCCTGCTGGTCCAGGTCATATCGATATCGATAAGGATTAGGTACCTAGGCAGCCTAGGTTATCGATTACCAACTGCACTTGCAAGGTCATGGGGGGTGTTGAGCATGTGCCGCGGTTCGAGACATACAATTCTCCAGGATATGAAACGTTAAATCGATACAAGACCCACATAATAAAAGATATGTTAAATATGATTGGATGTACCTCATAATTATGTACTGTCCCATACAAATTACTAGCGAATGTACATATTTTAGAAGTGTATTTTGTCTCCATCGGCATCAATCACCATTTGCAGTCTTTTGGGCATACTGGCCATTAGGGCGTACAGATACTCCCTAGGGACAGCTTCCCAAGCTCTCTGAAGAGCCTCACGTAGCTCATCGAGCTCGAGAGTGTCTAGATTATAATGGAGCTCTAGCCACGACTTCATCCAGTGCCATACGTTCTCGATAGGGTTCAAATCAGGGCTATAAGGTGGCCACGAGAGTATCGTGATCCCTAGAGCTTCGATAGCGGCTCTTGTACGACTAGCCCTGTGAGCTGGAGCGTTGTCGTGGGCAAATAAAGGCTCGGGATCACCTTCTTCTCGTTGCTGACGTAGCTCCTGAAAGAATCTATCAACGAGAGGCAGTATAAGGTCGCAATAGTTACCCGAATCGACTCCCCCATACTCCTTTGGCCAAATGTACCAGGGACCTTTTTGCACGCCACAAATAAGACCCCAAAACATCCAACCTGTATGCCCGTGCTGCCGTAGCAGAGCCCAGTCTTCTGGATCCTCCATATCGTGTATAGTTATCCATTCTTTCCACTGGCTGTTGCGAGAAGCCCACGTCTCATCGCAAAAGGCCACACACCCATCTATCCACTGCTGTGGATCAGGCCAGCGTTCGAGCACTCGTTCAGCCCAGGCCTTCCTTAAACGCTTTGTACGTCGTGAGAGCTTTAGGGTCTTTCTTCGTATTTTTCGATTAAATCCGAGAGCCTTCATAGCCGTGTTGATAGCCTCCTCTCCGATAGATTCGAACCCAGGGATAAACCACCTTATATCGGGCCACGCAACCTTCCTGTGCAACGAATTACTTCTAAGCCATTCGTCTAGCTTGTTAAGCATCTCTACATCAAGCTTGGGCGGTGGGTGGCCACGCTTTTTGGGCGTGACAGGTCCTGTGAGAGCCCACTGGACCTGCCTAGCCGAATGGTTCGTTTTCTTAGCTATCTCGAATAGCGTATAGTCGGTATACTTTCTTAAAGCACGTATCTCGATCTTCTCGTCTCGCGATAGGTTTGGCTGTCGCCTAGAGGCCATTTGGCGTCGGTTTTGGAAGCGTACGGCCGCATCGTTAGGAGGGACGATAGGTAATAGACCAAGTCGATATCGTATAGGTGGGTTATTAGGGTTACATTCGAATCGACGTACAACGGCGTTCTGAGCCTGATTAGTGATATCTCCAAGTGGTATCCTAGTCAGATTCGATTGGAGATTATTCTGCCTTTCTATCATTCGTTCAACTGCTTCAACAGTTGGGCTAGGAGGGTCTGAATTTGAAGATAAAGAAGCAGGCGAGGAGACAGACATGTTGCAACTTTACTGGGCTAAAAACCACGGCAGAAAATTAAAGAAAATTGATTAAATGGTATCGTACGGTAGCCCAGAGACTGGAGATCATTCTGAATATATATACACCGTTGTAGCTATTAGAATGCTCTAGAAATTAAAGATATTAGACGAGAGGTTTATCCGTATCCTTAGAAGTGAGGTTATTTCCATCAGCTTCTCGTCCGTGCTGCAGTATGTACCTTCCCATACAAATTTGTATGTAAGAGTACATATTAAGTCATCCACCAATAAGAGCTATATATGTGGGGCTTGTATACGATTTAACGTTTCATATCCTGGAGAATTGTACATTTTAAGGGGGTTCTCATTGGTTGGCTTACTTCACGTTTGTATCAAGCGAATTCTCAAATGTTCCCTAAGGTACCTACATATACGTAAGGTTAGTACCTACATATATTACAAGGTGACGTCGGAGATGTAACGGGGCTACACCTGTTAATAAGACCTTGTCGGAAGATCCTCCGCATCATTTATCCCCCTTGGTCCCTTGTTCTCTTCTTGTCATGCACTAGCCCATCTGAAACGGGCTCGTTCGAGATACCTACCCAGTCATGTATCTAAGCTGCTAAATAAGCTATTCAGAGATGATGATCTTCATAGGTTCGAGCAAACAAGTCCACGACTCTGCGATTAAAGTTGTTTATCGCAAAATACCTGCCGTAAATGGAGCCTACTGGATCCTAGTAATTGCTGAACCATGTAGGCAAACTCGGTAAAGTGCCAACGCACACATCTAATAAGGAAATAAGATCTCGTCTTTGACCATCTCCGCATATGGGGATCTCGAACCTGGTCTCTAATAAATATCTGATGTACGGTGGCAACCCAACACCACCCAGGTAGGGACCCTATTCAGCCCATTATTCCCCTGTCATCTTGACTGCCTCTTAATTACCATACAACCCGTCACCTATGCATCACTGGTAGCAAACCGATCTACATCTTCCAGTTCATCGGTGGGCCGCTGCCAGTGCTGTGGAGAGATTTCTTTGGCGCCGGGAAACGAATGTCGAAGTTTGTCACTTGAACTTCACGCGTCATTCTCTAGTCCTCCCTTTTAGATTACGCGGTTCAAAAGGGCTAGATTCGTGACCTACGGGCGTAAGGTAATCATCAGAACTTTCATCACTGGGTGAACTCGTCTCTCAGGTAAGTCTGCACCCGGGTTAAATTTAACTGCCTACCTCCATCACGAACCCTGTCCTTTTTTGCAAACGCTCGACCACCCCGCGACGACCTTTCCAACCAGATCAATTCAGACCGATTTGAACTCACTCAACTCATCGAAGCACCCAAGCTGAGCTCGATATCACCATTCAAGATCATGGCACCATTTTCACCCCGGGCTGGCTTCGCCGTCCTCGCTGCCTTATGCAGCCTTGGTGTAGCTCAAGCCAGTCCTCTCGAGGCTCGACAGACTACCGACGTAAGTAAACAGAAAATTACTAGTTTCAAATATACGTTTTTCATTTCATAGTCAATAACTTATCATATAGACTGTAACTGCCACCACAACTGCTGCTACCTCAGTTTCAACCGTCACAGGATACGCTCATCCTCTGACTCTCACTGCCCTGACCACTCTTGGTGCACACCAGACTCCCCTGTCTTACGCTTCACCCCCTACCGCCATCACGGTTCCTACCCACTTTAACCCACCCAGAGCCTTAGCAGTGGAAGCGACCAGCATCCAGGCCGAGGCGAACCAAGGGTCCGCTGCCACGGGCACGACAGCGGTTTGCACCTCCATCGCCGGCGCCTACCCCACAGCCACCATTCCCAACTTCTGTAACCCATCGGTGCAGATCAACGCGGCCTCTTTCCTTCCAGCTCGTAGTGATCTTCCCACGGCAACTGTTACCGTTGGTGCCGTGTCCAACAAGCTCGACTGCTGCGTCCAATGTGCCGGCATCTTCAACTGCGTTGCCTGGCGCTTCGTTCCCGTGTACACCCAGCAGCCCAACGCACATCTCCCTGGCGGCTTTGACCCTTGGGGTCGAGGCGATTGCGAAGCTGTATACCACGTCGGCAATCCGGACGACGAGGCCGCGTCTGGTATCACTCCGACAACGAACGGCGACGAGACAGCCAACTTGTGTCCTAATGGCAAGGTTGGCGAAATGCTGACCATTAACGAGAACAACACTACAAACGGCAATGCTACCGGCAGCTGGATGAATCTGTACTACAACGGCTGGAACGAAGGCCCCTGCGCTGAACCGGTTGCCCCATTCGGGAGCGGCAAGGATGCAGGAAAAGGAGATGCAGAGAATTTATGCCCGTAAGCTCATTAGTTATTGGCGTTAACTATGTGAGAATGGGTCCATACATGATGGCAACGACTGGGTTTTAGAGTTAGGTTTCTAATCAGACGAATGCAATGACTTTCTTCTTCGCCCTGCATGCGATGATGGTGTGGTATTGGGATGACGGCTCAATCCACTCCGAAAAGTATTTTCATCATCCCCAGTTTATCTCCGTCCATATTTTCTAATAGACCCTCGTAGCGACGCTCAAGGGCCGAGCGTAAACATAAACGAAATCCCAAGGGCAAATTTGCCCCTTGCTTCAGGGTTGTATACCCAATCTAACACATAGTAGCGGCAGCGGTTTGGCCTATTAGGCAAGCCAGTATTGTAGAATCGTAGCAAAGCTTCATATAGGTACAGAGGTGCGCCGACGCCTTCTGCTAGGATCAGTATCAACAGTCAGTTAAGCCTTTACTTCAATGCACCAATTAACTTGTAGAGATGACTACCTACCTAGGTATGTCACCTGCATCATGCCCCTCCACTAAGTAAAAAGCCATGTTCCGCATTACCCTGGAGAGCCACGCAGCAGCTAACATGAAAAGGAATAACCCTAACGTGATGGATACAGTACCTATCACGGGAATACCACGGATTAAATATTCGTTAGTTCCAGTTCCCGCCCTGAAGCTATCACCCGTGCTAATAATCGAAAGGTATATTACGCCCCCTAGGTAACACCATGCCGCAACATGGACCGTGGGATGTTTCCATTTCGTGTTAACTGCGGAATGGAAAAGAATATAGTATTGAAGGAATGCTCCCTGTTCGAAGATGAACCAGAAGATGAATTCTGTTATTATCGACAGCGGGTCCGTTTTCAGACCTATTATAATTATTGTCGCGTAAAGAGTGTACGTAACACAGACCACGGGTGCCCAACACATCCATTGACTCGTTTCGTAGTATTCTGTAAACTGACTTGGATTAAGTATCCAACAAGTCTCTTGGTCGCCCGAGTGTAGTGCATTAGCTTCAGTTGACGTTCCCGGCTCTCTTGTGTGAGGTTCAACATCATGTTCAAGCACGACAGCTGCTGCTGATAAGATCAGTATAGGAGTAATTGAGACTAAATAGTCGGCATTGTTGACGGCAGTAATAGGAACAGAAAAAATCTTACCCTCTACTGCATTTGAGTTACTAGTCTCAACTATGCTTTCTTGGATATGTCTATGCGAATCTAATAGATACTTGTCAAAAATTAAAATTTCTGAATGTACTAATAAGACCGTGATAAGGATATGAGGATAGGTGGAATGCCTACCCGGAACGAACGCTTCTCGTCCCGCTCGAACTAGAATAAGAATGGGCCCGGCTATAAGGAGTACAGGGAGTATCTGACCAAACGACCACCCAGAGTCGTCTTCATGAGTGAAAAATGAGGCATCCTTTAGAACTGCTCTGAGTTCCGCGATCCTTAGTGTTCCCCAGGCTAGAGATACCGTCAACCAGAATATCTGTCGTCCAAGGTTTAGCAACTATGCATGTCGACCTAGATACCCTCTCGGGCAGAGATAGAAAACTTACATCTGATGCCATTGAGCTATATATGTCAATCCAGATGCAGACAACAAAGTGGGCGGCAACCATCATATTAGAAGCAGACCTTTCTAAGAACGATGTGCTTCCTATCAGCCTCTGAAACACCGCTGCACTTTTCAAACATTTCTCTACTGTGAATGCCGATACGGAGGAAGTTTTCAGGCGATGGTAGCCGAAACCACGGTGAACTTTGAATAATTTGACCATATAGCTGAAGATGAGGAGGAGTATCGATAGAATCATTGCATTCTTGCCTGCATATGACCCCGAATAGGTCTCTTTGAAGTCGGTGTTGAAGTAGCAAATTGCATAGGCTGACGGAGCTGCGTCGAGTGAGTTTTTTAGATACCCGGAGACCCAGAAGAAGTGGCCAGTGGGGATGAGGGCAACTGTTAAGCCTATGAGGAGCACAAATGTCGAACCAAGTCTCCATACTCGCTCAAAGGGGTTTCGAATCAAGTAGCTCCGAAGGAATGTCAACGCCGATAGATTAGTTATGCAAGAAAACCATCCCAAGTAGACAATCATTTTCCAATGCAAGGCGGATAGTCTCTGTTGAAGGAGGACTGAGCCTGTGATTAGGATTCCTAGGCCGTTTACGATTTGTATGTCGGCAATATTTATAGCACACTGAAAACTGATTATTCGCTAACTCGAGTATATATTCCATACAATAGGACATGTGTGAAAAGTAAATGTGATGATGACATCCAGTGATTACCTTATCAAAAGCGGCAGCTAGACGTCCATCTTTACGATAAGCCTGCCATTGTAGGGGATCGATACATAGTATCCGCCTCGCAACCTTCAATACAAGCTGATCGAACGGATTTGGCCGAGTCCATATAAGCGTATCCTGCTCCGTTGTTCTAAAGGGATTCAATGTTGGATCATAACCGACTACATAATAGACGATGATGATAGCAAGTATTATATACGCTGTTGACAAGAAGCCAACAAGGACCTGACAAGCGTTTTTAGGGCGTAAACTTTCGAACACAGTCGTTTTACTTACACCCAATCCCGAAATATCCGGCTCCGCGGTTATTGCGAAGGGGTCTGAAGGTTGGTCTGAGCAGTAATTAGAACTAGGCATCGCGGCAAAATGGTTCCCACTTCGTATATTGCAACATTGCAAGCTAAGGAACCGAGGTGGTGAATGCTACGGTACTAGAGTGAGTATATGAAAATGAAAGAAGGAAGGGTACAGACTGGAGCTAATAGACTAAGGAGGAGGGTATTTAGCGATTTGCTTATTCTAATACCTTGACTGTACGGGGAGTCTTGGGATATGCTATGTGTAACCCAAAGCACTGCCACTTGAGTAACGCACACGTCAGATATGGCACATAAAGTCTCATCCTTCATCCAAAAGGCGAGCAATTAAATTACGCGCATTGTTCATTCTTATTTGGCCTTCGGAACTAATTCATCGGGATGGGGGCGTAAAGTTTCAAAAATACGAGAAGGATTGAAGCGAAAATAGATTATGAAGGGACAATCAAAGACAGTGTCTAACTCAGGAAGGGTTGGAATAATAGCTCCATTTTAGTATCTACCTGGGTACGTTATATTGGGTCGCGTGACGGAAGTCCGGGAGAGCGAGGCTGTAGCGGTAGTGGCCGCAGCTGCGTTTCTAATTCAAGAAAATTCATGAAGATTCAAAGACTATCGTTAAGAGTAATCGATAACTCGAAAGAGGTCAATATCTCAACTGCGGGAGTTAGACTAACAAAGATTGAAAGACTCATGCTAGATGGTAGGCACTTGATCGCATCAAGAAAGTGTCTACGTATTGTCGGTATGCTAAGTGTGGATGAGCAAAGTATGGGGAATATGGGTCATTGAGCAGAAATATGGGGAGGAATAGGACTTCCGTCCGTTGTGCGGACTGGTAGATGAACTAGATTGTCAGTACGCATTGGACGACGGTTGAAGGGGTGATAAACATTTATTAGTAGTCTGCATTCGTACCAAGAAACGCAAGACTTCCCTCCCGATTTCGCAAAGCTTGGAGTCCACGATCGGAGTGGAGAAAGCCTCTATCAAGTCTACAATCTGCAGACGACAGAACCGACCCCGCAATCCTTAACGTAGATTTAAAGGTAGTGGTCAAGTCTATCGTTGCCACAGAGCGTAATTCTCATAGTGTTCGTCTTATTACTACCAGCTCGATACGCTAAGATGACAACCGAGAGATCCGATCTTAAATCAAGGGTCTTACCCCAGATATCGTTGGGAGACGGCTCTCCCGGCTCCTTGACGGCCCCGCCTCCGCCCTTACCCCGCGGGGCTCCGGCGGCCACCCGGGCATTCGAGCGCTTTCGTATAACAGGCAATGCTATAGTCACTGGAGGAGCCGGTGATCTTGGCTTTACAGCGTGTAGAGCTCTTCTCGAACACGGCCTCGAAGGCTTGATAATATTTGATTTGAATCCAACGGAGGCGCATGAGAGGCTCCGTGTGCTTAAGCCCGAATTTCCTGAAGCGAAGATATATTTCCTAAGGGTTGACGTGACGGATGAGGATGGTGTTAATAATGCTGTGGGTGAAGCAGTGAAACTCTTGGGCCGCATCGATATTCTCCTCAGCTTTTCTGGTATAGTCGCCTGCGGACATGCGCTGGACTGGTCGGCAAAAGACTGGAACCGAGTGATTAACGTCAACACGATTGGGGGTTTCCTAGTTGCTAGAGCAGTTGCCAAGACAATGATAGAGCGCGGAATTGGAGGGAGTATGGTTTTCATAGCAAGTATTTCAGGGCATAGGGTGAACTTTCCCCAGCCTCAAGTATCCTATAACGTCTCTAAGGCAGGAGTAATTTCGATGGTAAAGTCACTAGCTGGAGAGTGGGCGAGGTACGGAATCAGGGTGAATAGCATTTCCCCCGGGTATATGAACACCATATTGAACGAGGGTGACGGTCTAGAGGAAGCGAAAAAGATGTGGTATAGTCGTAATCCAATGGGCAGAATGGGTGAGCCGGACGAATTATCGGGGGCCATTGTGATGCTTGCAAGTCGCGCTGGGAGCTATTTCAATGGTGCAGATCTTCTGGTGGACGGGGGACAAACTCTCTTCATGTAGTAGTACAATGTCAGTCACGGTCTGTGTACGCATTCCGAGTATGCATACTTTGGTGACAATCAGATCTTTGGACTAAGTACGAGACTCGGCCTTTTGCTTCCGAATGGCCGTGCTACTTATCTTCGTTGCAAAATCTCGAGTCTCAGCTGACTTGTGAACGATCCCATCGGTATCGAGGACGTCTACTTCGAATGTCTCTAATGGATGCCATCCGAGTTGCTTTCGTCGTTCATTTACAGCATGTCCTCCGCTTCTCGTCTCACCTGAAACTACCAGGGCATCCATTTTTTCGGTCGTAATAGTCGGTCCATAGGCATCCTGAATAACCACGCAGCGAACTTTGATGGTACCGTCCCGGAATAGTGAAACATGTTCACCATTGTCCTTAGTGACTCGTGGAACGCGACGCTTTTTCCAACCATCCTTGGATAATTCAAGTATAGTAGCTAGAAATTCGAGTGTATTTGTAGCACGTTCGTCCCAAGGCTGCAATAATTCCGCATATTTCTTCCTCTTCAGCAACTCATCTCCAGTGATGCCAATGACGAACTGGCACGGCTGCGATGAGTCTTTCTCGGGCACCTTCAAAAGGAGCACAGCGGCGGTCAAGAGCAATTTGTGCCCAGGGTGTAAATGATCAAATGTGCCACCTAAGCACACGATGGAATGAGGCCTGGTCTGGAGAGATGACTGTGGAGGAGCCGACGGACCAACGGAGACAGAAAGTCCACCATCGACAACAATTAGCTGGGACTGTTTTAGCGTCTGAATGCCCTCAAAGAGTTGAAGGTATGCCGAAAGTAATTGATAGCCGGATTCGTTATTTGGATGGAAAATGTATTTCCAGGGGTGATATGCCGAAGCGAAGGTGGTAAGATCGACTATGACTGTGTTGTTTGGTTCTATGGCTGGTCTGGAATCTGTCACAACCGGCTTAGATAGATCATGATCGACCAGAACGACTCGAACATCTACGGATCCGGGACCCGCGTGGATATCGGTAGGAACCGATAATTGAGCACAGATGACGGATATGATACTGTATAAATCGGCTAGAATAGATTGTGTATGAGGCCAAGACAGTGACTTTTGCCTCACTGAAGTTCCCGTGAGAATAGGAGAAACTAAAGCGGCAATTAAGACTGCCCCGTCCTTTCCGCTTTTCTCATTTTTCAATTTTGAGATGGCGGCTTTAAGAGGAGGCTCGTATGCAGCGTTCAGAGCGAATCGGGTTGCGGGATGCGGAGGCGGGGGTAACAACAGAAGCGACGGGAGATCGTCTCCCATTGTAGCATTTGGTAGGGCCATGAAAACAAATTAGTGATTAAGCTGTGTGATTTACTGGTGTGGTTTGATCGCGGATAGGTAGGATTGGCTTATTTATATATATAGTAAGATATTCTTCTGGTGGGTGAAGTCAGCTTCAAGTTCCCGGGAGGATATCGATGATGATTCCTGTCGAGGTGCTAGTGGAGTAACGGGAGAAAGCACTAGAGCGTTGAGGTAATTCTTCACTTTAGTGGTTCTGCACCGGTGCACCGGTAGACTTTAGACGTATTTTTGTTTGAGATACATGTAGGTTTGGTGATAAATTTAGGACATCGTGGAGGAAGCTGATGAGACGATAGGCGAAGTAGATAATTGGAAGATAATCTACCTACTGTAGACTCCCGGTCAAACACCGTGTTATTACTCTCCAGGGTTCTCTGATGTTTCTCGCATATAGGTACATGTAGTTGATGCATGTGGTTGATGGTTGGCTGGTTGGATGGTTGGATGGAGGAAAGCCAAATTCCAACCCCACTCTACCACATAACCATCTAGTGCATGTATGTATCATGTGATGGCTTAACTTCATTGAACCTACCTTAATGTTTTTAATGACCTGATAAGCTCTATGTATATGTAGGTAGCGATGCTATCTGAGTTTCGTATATGTATGTATCTAATGCATAATGCTTAATCTACAGATACATATATGTACATAAATTCGGATGACTGGAGATGTTGGCCAATAATGAATGCACCTCTCCTCTTCAAATTCTGGAAATAGTGTCTTCAACATATTCTAATAAACCGTATTGAAATAAGAAAGGCCAAGCCATCATTTCGATTACCTCTTATGTATGCTACGTAGATGTAATTAATTTAAAAGCTTCAGTGTTCTTAACATGAAAGAGATGGGCATGGAAATTTGAAAGAGGTACATCCAATAATACATGTATGTATACATAGAGTGAATGTACCTATATCTAAGGTACTATACATGTACGGTAACTACGTAATCGTACTTACCGCCAAGGTACATGTATCGCCTCCTCGATGAGGGGAAACCTTGTGTTATGTACATGTAGGTGGTACTTGCACGGAAATAGGTACTCGGTTCGTACCCTCAATTAGAGGTACTTACTCCACCGTAGCATCGACCCTAGCAATTGGAAAGGGCATCCATCCCACTGCCCAACCATCTCCAATACCATTGACGGTGTTGTTTAACTTCATGTTCCACTGGAATTGCAACTTAGCAACTAGAGGCAGAGCCTAGTAGCCCGTGTCAGAGACATAGGTGCAGGCACTGACGCATAAAAAGACGCTGCTGCGATTTAGTTAATTATTATATGTACCTGGATTACAATTCCTGTCAGCTGCGACTAAGATTGGGTTGTCATCAACATTTTTATTATTGCTACCATTTGCGGCGGTAGTGGTAGTGCCGCCCAGCAACAGCCGCAAGAGCCCAACCAAATCCTCCCGCCCGACGTCGCGAATTCTGCAGGGGGCATATACCAGCTTTTAGACTGCCACCCAACTTTCAAGTCGCTTGCGACATCCAAGTTCTTTAGCGATTTAGCAATTTAGCGAACATCGACGTTAACGTTGATAAGTCGAGAGCCACCGCTCCTTACTCTTTCTCCCTCGCTTTCTCCCTGTCTTCGCTTGCCACCCTTTCAACGCAGTTCGAGCCAATAGCAGTCGAAGCAGCCAGTTGTGTCTCGCAGCTTTGTCGCGACTGCTAGCGCATCCAACATGAACCAGTCAGGCCAGTACGGAGCCGCCCCGAGACGAACTAATACCTATGGCTCCCAGCACGACGAACTCCATATTTCTCCCACTATGAGCCACAGCGGCCAAATATCCCCGCGAGAATTCACCACCGCCTCCGGCCCGCACATCAAGCTCGATCAACCCGCATCGCAACCCGTCAATCCTCAATACCAAAGCTCGGGTGTACCCAACGTCCTTCAACCTGGAGGATTAGGCCTCGGTCGTCCCCCCGCCATGAGTGCTAATACTGCGCCGACCCTTCCTACTATGTCGGGCGCTATACAACACTCCCCGAGTGAATATGCTTCGCCGTCGAAGCCACCTACCCTGAGTATAACACACGGCTATTCTCGATCTAGCCCTGCAGCGCCCTATGAGACATCCACCTCTGCTTACTCTCCCTATACTCCTACGACTCCGGGAGGATCTGGTGCCGGCCCATCTCAATACATGTCGCCGCAAGATCCCAAATATGGCGCCCCGGGGTCGCAGCGTCACGTATCCAACACGCCGCTCGGCCTTGCAGACATCAGACCACGAGCCGACTCGAGTCTGTCTGATGGTAACCCGCCGGGGACTCTGGGATACGAACTCGCCAATGCTCAACCTTCTACGAGCAATTACTTGGCACCTTGGGCGCTTTACGCATTCGACTGGTGCAAGTGGGCTCCCCAGGGTAGAGGAGCTGGCAAGGTGGCCATTGGAAGCTATCTAGAAGATGGTCATAACTTTGTATGCGAACAACCTGGATGCCTTAGTTTGAGCCCTGGTGACCATTGACTGACCTCGCTTCTCCCACAGATTCAAATCCTCGACACCCAAATTGTTAATACTCCTCCTGATATATATACCCCCGGTTCGTCTAAGTATAGCATCGAATTTACAAAAGTTGCAGAGGCAACGCATTCATATCCGGTCACGCGGCTCTTGTGGGAGCCCCCGTCTTCCCAGAAGCAGTCTACCGATCTCCTAGCAACCTCTGGCGACCATCTCCGATTGTGGTCTCTGCCATCGGATGCCCAATCAGCGCACTCGAACAACATAAATAAGTCCGCCCTAGGCGCTCCCATAACGAAGCTCACGCCGTTAGCGCTATTGTCCAACTCGAAGACGCCAGACCACACTGCGCCTCTCACGTCGTTGGATTGGAACACCGTCTCCCCAAGCTTAATCATTACCTCCAGCATCGACACGACTTGCACGATTTGGGATATTCCATCCCTTACGGCCAAGACACAACTGATTGCGCACGATAAGGAAGTCTATGATGTTCGATTTTGTGCCAATAGTGTGGACGTGTTCGTTAGCTGTGGGCAAGACGGCAGCGTGCGAATGTTTGATCTTCGCAGCTTGGAGCATAGTACTATTATATATGAACCAACCGCCAAGGACGACCGTGGTACGATAAATCTAGAATGCTCCCCTATCCCCCAGTTCTTGCTAATGATACCATAGATGCGAATGGCGGCAGGATAAGCCCTACCCTTGCACAGCAGACTATGTCACACGCGCCGCCTCTGTTGAGGCTGGCGACTTCGCCCCATGATACTTACATGTTAGCTACATTCGCGCAAGATTCAAATGTCATCCGCATCCTCGATGTGCGACATCCGGGACAGGCACTATTGGAATTACGAGGTCACGGCGGAGCTGTTAACTCGGTGGAATGGTCACCAGGAAGGAGAGGATTACTTGCCTCGGGAGGTGACGACTGCCAAGTCCTACTATGGGATCTTGTAAATAGCACTCCCACAAGCGGGCTATCTTCTAATGGTGCCGGATCGGCTGAAAAGCATTTAAACCCGGTTGCTAGTTGGCAGTGCGACTACGAGGTTGGCAACCTTGGTTGGGCTCCTCCTCTCCATAATGGTGAAGGGGTAGGTGACTGGCTCGGTGTTAGCGGTGGACGAGGTGTCTGGGGTGTGAAGATTTGAAGTGCTCGATTACAATCCATGGAAGGTTGATGCAAATTCGTTGGAATACCATGAAGCAAAATCAGCCCCATGCCGGACACAATCCCTGAGCAAGACTATAGATTGGCACTACCCTTCAGACTGCTATATGCATTTGCGAAGCAAGGCGTTGTTCGGGCCTGCATTCTTGTTTTGGTTACGAACAAGCTCGCCGAGCTTGTTAATGAAGGACACGTCAGGGTAAGAAATTCTATTGTTAGTCTATTGTAGGCTAGAGTAGGTCACTTTCGAGGAGGGCAAGAAAGGAGCAATCGATTCTCTATCCGATATAAGAGAGGGCGGGGATCATTCTATCAAAATCGTTTATTGAAGGGGAGTCTCATGTTTAAAGCTTCAAACTGTATATTAGTAGCCATCGCATGGGAGAGGAGGCGGAATACCTAATAGGTCGGTTTTGTCGAATAGGACGGTATGAGGTTAGCTGGTCTGGTGATCGATGATCTATCTGTAGGCATTCGTGGCCGGCTCCAATACAATAAGATAGCAATTCACAATCAAGCAATGGTTGTTAAGCCGAAAGATCATTGTTTCATCCCTTGTACTTATGAAGTTATATGTCTCCCTTGATCCTAGAGACGTTCACTTTGTCCTGTTGGAATGGTGAATAGTTATTCTCAAACAACCAAGATAACCAACTTCGGTAGATGCCAAGCTGCAAAGAAGGCTGTATGAGAGGTACCTACTGTAATTTATCACTATATGTATCATTTACTATAGAATTTACAACTGCATGTATTAGATGTGACTAGAAACCTATGTACCTCTCAAAGCTAGGTCAATTAGGTACCCAGAACATAAGAGTGTCTCCACTGAAAGTGAATATAATCTTCCAATGATCAAGCAAGTGTCTTTGGGCTAGGCAGCTTCTCATCTTTATTTAAACACACATAGTAGTTCAACGCTGTTATTTATAGTTAATAGTGCGTCATATGTATCTACACCACCATATCTACCACCAATATCTACGTACCACCGTTAGGTACCTACATATACGTACTTGAAAGTTTATCAAGCACCTGCACCTGACTGCAGCTGCGCATTCAACCGCACGACGTATAGTCTCAGCCTCAATACATTCGCAGCCACTCGGATGAGCCCCACTTACAACTAATTTGACCCATCATCGGCGTTTTGGTTCAGCGCTAGACCAATTAATACACTAGCGCGGCCCGAGCTCACATTCTCCTAGAATTATCCAGAGATTTAGCACGTTGTTGATTGCAGCTGCTCATCATAAAGGAACCGTTTACTTTATTCATTTCGCAAACCTTCTTCCCTCCCCTTCCCTTCTTTTCTTCTCCTCTCACTTTCTCCGCCTTCCTTCTATACCATATCCTACTGTAATCTGTAAACCTCATAATCAGATACAATGAGCGACCCTCGCGACCACGATCAGCCCGAGTCGGAGGACGAGGAGGACTTCAATCCTGCACCTGCCGACCTCAGCGACGAAGACAACGATGAGCAGCCGAAGCAACAATCTAGAAAGGCGTCTCCTGCTCGTAATGTGGAAGAAGATGATGAAGGTGACGAGGATGAAGATGCCGATGGCGACATAGGTGGCGGAAACGATGACGATGAGGACGATGATGAGGAAGAGGATGAAGAGGACGAGGTTCAAGTGAGTCACATTGTCAATTCATTTACCGCTTCCCTGCTCGTTTCCTTCTACGTGCTGGAATTGATGACTAACATATTTCTGGCCTAAAGAGTCATCGTCGCAAGCGCCGTCGCGACAAACGTAATGCCTTCATCGATATCGAGGCCGAAGTCGACGACGAGGATGAAGGCGAAGATGATGAAGAAGCGGCTGAGGAGAATGAAGGATTCATTGAACACGAAGAGCCCGGCGACTTTGGCGAGCAGAGTCGATTAGACGATGATCGAAGACATCGAGAACTCGACCGACAACGTGATGCCATCACGCAGGAAGATCTCGAGCGTGCTGCTGAAGGCTACGTACGCAAGTATGGGAACCGCCGTGCTACGAGAGGCATAGGTGATTCTGCTATCGTTCCTCAGAGGTTACTCCTCCCAAGCGTTGACGATCCTGGTATCTGGGGTGTTCGGTGCAAAGAAGGCAAGGAGCGCGAGGTCATTCAGGCCATCATGAAGAGGGTTATTGAACGATATGACACCAAGGATCAGCTAGCTATCACTGCTGCTTTCGAACGAGGTGGTCCCAACTCCATCATGAAGGGTCTCATCTACGTAGAAGCACCGCGACAGAGCGACGTGATGGTGGCGCTCGAGGACATGATGAATGTCTATCCTCGTACAAAGCTTATACTCGTCGACATCAAGGAAAGACCAGACCTCCTGAGGGTTCAGAAGGAACCTACTCTAGAACCTGGTGCCTGGGTGCGACTTCGAAGACCCGCCAAGCATGCCGGAGATCTTGCGCAGGTTCTCGATATTACGGAGAACGGCCTTGATGCTAGAGTGCGCTTCATCCCCAGGTTAGACTACGGGCTACGAGACGAATCTATCCTTCCTCTCAGCGCTGATAAGAAACGGAAACGTCCGATTGCTGGTCCACGGCCGCCCCAGAGACTATTTAGCGAAGTCGAAGCTCGAAAGAGACACCCCCGCACCCTCCAGTACAGTAGCCAGACAAACACTTGGAATTACAATGGTGACGAGTTCGAAAAAGGCTTCCAAGTCAAAGACATCAAGATCCAACACCTAAGTATCACCGATGTGAATCCGACCCTAGAGGAGGTTACGAAGTTTGCATCCGGAGGTGAAGATGGCGTTGAGAACATTGATCTTAAGTCCCTCGCGGCTAGTCTCAAAGACAGCAATGCTAACGTTACGTATCTACCTGGTGACGTTGTAGAGGTCTACGAAGGCGAGCAGAAAGGCGTAGTTGGCAAGGCTACGAACGTTCAAGGGGACATTGTCACAATTGCAGTTACCGAAGGTGATCTTGTTGGGCAAACCATTGAGGTCCCAACTAAGGGCCTCCGCAAGCAATTCCGTACAGGAGACCACGTCAAGGTCATTGGTGGCAGTCGTTATCGTGATGAAGTTGGCATGGTCGTCAATATCTCCGAGGACCGCGTTACCATTTTGACTGACCAGACGAATACTGAAATCACTGTATTTAGTAAGGATCTCAGAGAGGCCAGCGACATCGGTGGACAGGGAACTCTGGGCCAGTACTCGCTGCTTGACCTTGTCCAGCTCGACGCCATGACTGTTGGATGTATTGTCAAGGTGGATCGCGAGACATTAGTTGTGCTTGATCAGAACGGTGATACTAGGCAGGTTATGCCTTCTCAAATCGCCAATAAACTACCCAAACGAAAACTCGCTGTTGCTGCCGACCGCAACGGCTCTGAGATCAGACCCGACGACGTCGTTAAGGAATATGGTGGTATGGGCCGGCAGGGTAAGATCGTTCATATCCACCGCACTTACGTCTTTTGCCACACGAACGCCACCACCGAGAACGCCGGCATCTTTGTATCCAAGGTCAGCAACGTATCCACTATTTCAGCTAAGGGTGGCCGTGTCAATGCGGCCAACTCGGGTCCAGATTTGACAGTTATGAATCCCGCAAGGAAATTGAACCCGAATGGGGACAGGCAGAATATGCCACCACCAAAGGCGACCTTCGGGCGCGATAAGTTAATTGGCCAGACTGTTACAATCCGAAAAGGCGGTTGGAAAGGCACCCTTGGTCGGGTCAAAGATACTACGGATACGCATGCCCGCGTGGAAATGCACAGCAAAGGCAAAGTCATTAGCGTGTTGAAGACCGATCTCACGGTCCGCGACAGTGTTACCGGACGTGAGATCAAGAACTATGACAACCGCCGTCCTGGCCAAGGTGGATTCCTCGGAAGACCTCAGCAAGGAAACGCAGATTGGAACGGAGGCCGCACCCCCGTGGGCGCAGCCTCGTCGCGAACTCCCGCATGGAAGACCCCGTCCGCCGGGGGGAGTGGTGGACGGACCCCTGCATGGAGCAAAGGTGGTGATGGTGGTCGGACACCGGCTTGGGCTGACGGTTCTCGCACGGTTAATCCTTATGACGGAAGCAGAACTTCCTACGGGGGTGGTAGTCGTACGCCTGCCTGGTCTTCAGGAGCCAAGACGCCAGCCCCTGATCATTTCAACCACGGGTCCAAGACGCCCGCATACAGCGGCAGTGGCGGTGATAATTGGGGTTCCAAGACACCTTATGGCGCTTCTGCGGCTACTCCAGGAGCGAGTGGAACCGATGCCTGGGGTTATACGCCCGGTGCGAGTGGTTCGTCGAATGCTTACGACGCGCCAACCCCCGGCGCTGGTCTCCTTGGTGCTCCTACGCCAGGTGCCATGAACGCTCCAACCCCCGGTGCTTATAACGCGCCTACACCGGGCGCAATGAATGCACCCACTCCTGGTGCTGGATGGCAAGGAGGATGGGGAGCCGACTCAGCGCCGACACCTGCTGCCGCAGCTCCGACACCGGCAGCCAGTGGCTTCGCATCATCGAGCGGGTATTTCGGTGCTCCTACGCCGGGTGCTTACAACGCGGAGACGCCTGCTGCGGGTCCCCGGTACACCGATGATGATTAGATATTCTAGAAGGTATAATTCAAGGAAGGAGCACGGAAAGGGGAGTGATATGGAGTTTTCCTCACATTTTGCGTTGGAGCTTTAGGGCTTTGAATGTAGTATAGGGCTTGCGTAACTCACTTCGCAATCGATGATTCTTATTAACACTGTAACCTTGACATGATTCGTGGTATCTTTTCGACCTTAGTGCTATTATAATATGTCGTAAGCACCTTTAGATCATTCCATAGTATCACAGCAAACAATAGCCTTTGTTCATTCGTTGTATTGGTAAGACTTGTAGCTCAAAGGGCACTTGAATGCTATTCTATTATTGTTTTGTATCTTGTTAGTATTCCGTCCTTTGGCCATTGTCCTCAACACTATTTATCTACGTAATTCTTCACGAGATGTATTCTATCTGGGGACATTGTAGGGAGTGCCCACGATCCATCTCACCAATATTTTAATTTAGAGGTTCACTCGTGCCCATAATATAAGTAACTGGGAAACAGTTGCCCGCCCAAGAGTCTTTCCATCATCCATGAGGCTACAACCACTATGTGTTTCTATCAGAACATTCATGCGGCCTTCCACTATGAGCGCCTCTGCTTCAACGCCGCAGGACGGGAAAGCCATGTGTGTGAATACGAAATCTCGTCACACGAAAATGAGCCTAGTCATGGCAAGAAGTGTCCGCTGCATTCTTGCTGCCGCTTGCTTGACCGGGAGATTGTCTTCCGATGCCGGGACGCTTGGGGCAGAGAGGAGATGTGTGAGAATGCGTTTGGAGAGGATGTGTTTGTGCCTCTCGTAATGAGTAATAGAAACAAGAGTAAGGGGGGAAAGTATCTATCCTGTGGGGGTAATAAGCGAGCAGAAACCAGAAAAGACAAAGGAGACGGTAGCCTAGGGGGAATACCCAAAGTCTGCGTGGATCAGAGTAGTGAGATACTATGTAGGGAGATGTCAACGGCGACCATGGAATTTTGGCCAGAAGATGAGTCAGGTAGGATCGTAGTATACCTCGAAGATGAATTTTCACAGGTCCAGAACGACATGATAGAGCCACGGGGTTTCTGGGACAAAATATCACACGCTTTGTGGCAGCGTTGACAAGTCGACTTGGTGTTATTAATTCAGTGCGAATTCTAGTCGTCGGGGATAAAAGGGAGAAAAGGGGGAAAAAAGAAATTCGAACTACTACTACACCATTCATGGCATAAGATGAGAAAGAATAATTCAAAGCTTATCAAATCAAAGACTAGGTGTTTAGGGAGAGATCCACATGGCTGTTGAAGTGAAGAATCTAACTTGTCCACAAAGATCAAAACGAAATGTAAACATATGTAAAGAAACCTCAGCCATGCCTCGCAGCCATCGAATGTATCATCAAACACGGAATGAAATACAAGCGCCGGAGATGTTTGATGTCACACGAGCTTTAATAGATATAATAACCCAGATAGGGCAGCCAAGAAAGAAGGGAGACAGATAAAGAAACAGAAAACTTCAGACACACAAGCAAATTCCTACCGCCTGCTATAAGCTATTCAAACATAGCAGTCCACGAAGCTATGCTTAAACTTTTAGTTAGGTTCGGCATGAGGCATATATAGCATATTCTGGCCTTCGGGATCTTGCGGTAACGGGTACTGAAGGTTAGTCCAGCCGTCGTTCATATAGTATGCATACGGATGTTGAGTAGCAGGCAGAGTTGGTGCAACACCTGCTAATTGATCTCCATAACTGTTGAAATTTGGTGTTCCATAGGGCATATTGGGTGGAATATGTGAAGGGATGATGAATTGGGTTTGCGAATCCAAGCCCATTGCTGTACCGGTATGAGGTTCCGGTATGTGTAATGGTCGCCTACCGTAGCTCTTGAGTTTCGGATCTAATATATGTCGCTGTGATAGACTTGTTGGATCCTGATTCTCCAATACAGGTGTCCTTGGTATGGCAAGTTGAGTTCCCATTAGGCTACTAGATGAAGTATTCGCCAGGGATGATGGTTCACTAATATTCGAATGGACATTATACAGCCTTCGCACCAACGAATTCAAGTGATCTCTCATAAGAGGTTCTTCGAATCGAATGTTTCCAGAACCGATGCAATAATCTAGGGTCGACTCGAAAAGCTCGAAGAATCTCCGAGTATCTCTGAGTATTGTCTGACTCAGATACTCTTTGACGTGGTCTTTTTCTGCTG
Organism: Hypoxylon sp. CO27-5; assembly: GCA_002120305.1. Classification (NCBI taxonomy): domain Eukaryota; kingdom Fungi; phylum Ascomycota; class Sordariomycetes; order Xylariales; family Hypoxylaceae; genus Hypoxylon; species Hypoxylon sp. CO27-5. The sequence continues at coordinate 67,332 of KZ112538.1, read as the reverse complement.
CCGTTCTTTTCCAGCAGTACCCATCGCTCCATGCTAATACCCAAGCTGGCTTCGGAGTGACTCGGGGTGCATGGCTCCGGCTGTCGGTTATGTTGATCCAGCTCAGCCATAGTCTCTGCATGAGATTTCCTAGTCTCCGAAAAGTTCTTGAAGTAGCGATTACATTGTATGACTAAGTGTTTTCTTTCGATGTGTTCTCTAAGACCAGAATTAGTGCCGTGATATGTAATAGGACCTAAGAATTCTCACTTCAATCGCTGGATAGTCTTGACTCCCGAGGCACATGATCGAAACTGGATCCCGGTGTTGGAATTGTTGCAGAAACGGTCTGGATCTGCCTTGTTGAAAGGGAAAGCATATTGTCTACCTTTGCGCCCCCCTGAAGCTGAGCCATCGTCCTGGTCTTCAGGTGATCGATCGCCGTCTCCGTCACCCTCAATCTCTTTCTTCCCCACCCCCGTCGTCGGAACCTTGGCCATTTGAGTCAGAAAGCCGCTGTCGCTTGCGAGGCCCTGAAGATTGCCGTTTCCGGCCAGTGCTTGTATAATATTGCTGTTGACTCTTCCCAGACTCTGAAGTTCTTTGACAATTGAGCATCTGTCTCTGCCAAACTTTATCACTATGTAACTTCATAGGTAATCAACCAAGTAGCAAATTCCAAGTCTTCCACATGAGCTAACACCGCCGTCTCAATCCTGTCTGGCTCCCCACTCCACTCGTCATCGTCGCCTTCATCTTCGGAGTTAAAGTAGTCGTCTTCGGGTTCGCTATCTGCCTCTTCAGATCTGCTTTGGTGAGTGGGATTTGGAGGACTGTCTGGTCGGCCCTTGTGTAGAACTGGAGCTAATTCCAGCGACCTGTGGAGTATATCTGGGTTCGGAGGTGAGGCGTTTGGAAACCCCCTATCAAATTACTGTAAGTTTCCGTAGCATTGTAATTCGTGCTTACTAATAGTGAAGGGGTAGTTGCGTGCGAAAAGAAACCCGGGTACGTGAGAGTTTCCCAAGGGGAAGGGAAACGAGATCACCCTTCGCATTGCGCTGCTCTATCCACTTCTTCTCAGTTTCCTCAGCCAGCGAGTATGGAGTCCCTAAATCTCACACTGATGATGTTTTCATAATTTGGTGTTTCGATCTTTTTGATAAGCGATGAGGTATGTAAATTGTTCGTCAATGAGAACAATATGTGTGGCTGAAGTAACGGAGCGATCTCTAGTGACCCCAGGGTCCGAGGAGCTTTCTACGGTCAACGCACTTCCAACGGGGTAAGCTCACCCATAAAGCAGGATTACATAGTAGTTCTGAGCTGACATGCTATAACTCGCGCAAGTGCGCGAGGTACCCAGCCGCGCAAATGAGTGGCAATACGCCTACATAAAAATTGCACTTTTCCTCTGATAGCTGAAATCTCAACCAATAGGCTTGGTCTGTCTTGCTCCCAAAGTTGAAGGAGCGTTTCCGCGTTTCAATTATAAGCCACAATGCACTTACGCCGCAAATGCGCGGTTCTCAGCGCTAGCATTTCATATTATCGGCAATATGTGATAGAAATGAGCTATATTGGTGAACTGCCTAGTTAGCATACACTGTGATAAGGTGATTAAGCTTGGAACGTGTGATTTAATTTTAACTAATAATTTTCTAAGGTTTTAAAGTTTATATCTTTTTTTTTTCTTTTAAAAAAAGTTTTGTTAATTTATTTATATATATTTTAAAGTATATATTTTTTAACTTAATATTTTTATATTAGCTTTATTATATAATAAAATATAACCTTTTAATTAATTTTTTTAATTAAAAATATAATTATAATTTTAATTATTAATATATATTAATATTATTATTAATAAGTTTTAACTAATATTTATATATAATATTAAGTTTTTTTTTTTTATAATTTAACTTTAAATTATATTTTAATTAATATAAATAAGTTATATTTTTAAAAAAATATTAAGGTTAATTAATTTATTAAAATGTTATTAATAAAAGTATTTAACAAATCCTTTAACACTTATATTATAAAAATATTTGTAAAATTTTTAAATTTAATACTTTTTAATAAGTTATTTTTTTTACTTAATTAAATATTTTATTTTTTTTTAAATTTTTATAAAGTTTATAATTTATTTTATTTAATAATTTTTTACTTTAATTAAAACTACCTTTTATAAGATTTGGTTAAAGTTAAGGGTTATTTAATTATTAATGTAATAAAATTTAATAAAAAAATATAAAAAAAGTTATAAATTTTTTATCCTTTTAAAAGGTATAATTTAATAGTAATAAGGGAAATTATTTTTTAAATTTTAAAGGGATTTAACATTTTTTTATTTAACTTTTTAGCAGGTTTTTTTATTTTAACGTTTTTTATATTTAATATTATTAACTACTTTTTTTTATATATAAAACCTTTTTTTTATTTTTTATTAACTTATTCTTTTATCCTTTTTTATGTTTTTTTTAAATAAGCTTTAACCTTATTATAAACTTAAGTTATTTAATAAGTATAAAACTTATTTTTTAAGTTATAAAAAACTTTAAAAGGTAAATTATATGTTATAAAGTAATATTTATAATTAATATAAAAAAAAGTTATATAAGTTAAAATTAAAGCTATATTATTATATATAAATTTAATTATTGCTAAAAAATCTTCTTAATTATTTATTTTATAATTAACAAAGGTTTAAAAATAAATCTTAAATATTTAATTAAATTATTTGGTTTAATTATTAATTTAAGGATAAAAAGTAATACTTATTTTAAATTTAATTTTTACTAACTTTAAAAAGTTTTTTCAAATATAAAAGGTAAATTTAAAATTTTAATTAAAAATAATATTAATAAAAATATTATAATATTTTTAATAAAATTTAATAAAAATTTTTATAAAATTTTTTACCTTTTTTTTTCCTTACTTAAAAATAATAAAATATCTTATTTTTATAAATAAGTTAATTATAACTTATATAAAATTATATTTATTAAATATAAAAAATTTATAATAAAATTTATTATTATTATTTATTAAAAGGTATATTATAATTTTATATTTTAAAGCAATTTATATAAAGTATATTATTATATTTTATTTTATTAATATTTATAATATTTTATTATAAATTCTCGTATAAAAAATTATATATTTAATTATTAAAAATTATAAGTGATTAGTTTTAAAATTTTATTTATTCCTATATATTTTATTATTAAAATATTATATTTAAATTTAATAACTTTTTTTAAGGTTTTTTAGAATTTATAATTTATTCTTTTTATATAAAAATCCATTTATTAACTTAATATTTTTTCCTAGATTTTTAAGCGCTTAAAAATATTAAGGATTTTTTTTATTAATTCCTTAATTAATTTAATAAATTTAAATAATTATTTAAAGGTAATTATATTATATAACCTTTTCGAAGTAAAAATAATAACTATTATATATTTAAATTCTAAAACATTTAATTATAAAAAATATTTCTTTTATAAAATTATTATAATTAGTTAGTTTTTAAGTTTTTTTTTAAATTAATATTATTTTAATTTAAAGAAAATATCGGCTTTTTTATTTTACTTTTTAAGTTTATAATTAATTATAAATTAATAAGGTAATAAAATTTATACTTATTAAAGTTATTTTTTATTTAATACTTTTATTATAATAAAATAAACTAAGTTTTAATAATTCGAAAAGATTTTAATTTTATATTTAGTTTTTTTAAGAAAAAATTACCATTTTTAAAAGTGTTAATAATAATTAAAAGTTCTTTATTATAAATTTCATAATTTATTTTTATTAAAGTAAACTTTTTTAAATAAAATGTTATTAGTTTAAGCTTTCCTTTTTTATTTTATTAAGATATAATAATTTTTATTATAAAGTTAAAAATATTTATTTTAAAGAATATTTATTTTAATAAATTAAAATATATAAATATTAAGATTATAAGGAATATTTCCTTTAACCTTTTAAAAATTTAATTCATTTTAAATATTTATTTCTAATTTTATTTATTTCTTTTATTAATAACTATAATAGGTTTTATTATATTAGAAAATCCTTTAATAAAGTTTTAATAAAAATTAATAAAGCTTATAAATTATTAAATTTTTTTTAAGGTTTTAAATATTTTTTAATTAAGGATATAATTAATTTTATTTTTAAATATTAAAACATTATATACTCTTATAATATATTTTAAAAACTTAACTTTATATATTAACCATTTATATTTTTAAGGTATTATTATTAAGTAATATTTAATAAATTAGTATAATACTTCTTTAATAAAAAGATTATATTATTACTTTATTTTTATATAAATTAATAAATCATTTATATATATTAAAAAGCTTATATTTATTAAGTTATAAAAAATATTATTTATTATTAATTAAAAAATTATAAAGGTATTAATAAATTTAAAGGATATAATTAAATATTTAAATAACTTATATTTGTATTAAAAGGTAATCTTTTATTTATCTTTTTTTTAATATAAATAAGATTAAATTTAGTTTTAAAATTTATTTTAATAAATTATTTAATTATATTAAACCATACCCTTATTTCTTAAATAAAAAAAATGAAATATTAAATAGATATAATTATAATATTTAGTTTTTAATAATTTATTATTAATCTTAAAAGATTATTTTTATTTACCTTAAATATAAATATAAAGGGAAATATGTAAAAAAAGATTAACTTTTAAATTTATTTTATAACTAATATATTATTTAGTTATAATTTTAAAATACTTAATTCCTTTTTATTTATAAAATATAATGGTTTTTATAATGAAGTTTTTCTTTTTATTAAGTTTATAATATAATCTTATAATTTATAATTAGGAAGTTATTTAATAATTTTAAAAGTTATTATTAAAATAAATTCTTAAAATTTTTTAAATACCCTTGTTAAAAAATCTTAATCTTTTTTCAAGTTATATTTTTAAATAAAATTTATTTAAAAGATAAACTTTTTTTATATATAAGATTATTTATATTAATTAAAAATAAATCTTATTTTTTTTTAAAAGATTAAAAAAGGATTAAGGTTTATATTTTTTTAATTATTATTAAGGTAAAATAATATTATATTAATTATTTATTAGTGAAAGTTTAAAACTTATTAAAAAATAATATTTATAATATTAAAAGATTATTTAATTAATAAAATAATATTTTCTTTTCTTAATAATATTAAAATTAAAGATTATTATAAAATATATTTTTATTTATTTAATTATAAGTATTTTTTATAATTATACTTTAAAAAATGAAAAAATAGATATAAAAGAACCTAAATTAAAAAAAACTTTAATTTTATATTATTTATTTAAATAATAAAAGATTATTTTTACTATAAGTTTTTTTTTTTAAATATAATTCTTTACATTAATATTTCCTATTTAATTTAAAGGCGATTTTTAAAAACTTTTTAATATTAATAATTTTATAATAAAGTTTTAATATTTTTTAAGGAAATAATGTTATAATAGATTATTTTAATGCTTAGTTCTTTAATTCGATTAGCGGGCTATACCTTTTAAGTTATAACCATTAGTTTATATTATTATATTTATAAGGCATTTATAGTTTAATAATTAAATTAAGGTTTAAGTTATATTTATTTAACCTAAAGTTGCTTAGTTAAAAATAGGTATACCTTTTTTAAATATTTATTTTAAATAGCCTTATAATTTAATAATTATATATTAAATAACCTTAAAAAAATAATTTTAAAGTAAAATATATTAAATATAAAATTCCTTATTTTTTTTTTATATTTATTAAGCTTAATTTAAGCGTATAATAATTATTAAGGAAAAAAAGTTCCTTAGTTATAAACGTTAACTTAAACCTAATAAAATATTTTATTTATATTACCTTATAATTTAATAACTATATATTAAATAATCTTTAAAAAAAATCTTTAAGCGAAATAAATATTATACGAAATTCCTTCTCTTTTTTATTAATTAATTAAAATTAATTTAAATACGTTATAAATATTAAAAATATGGTAAAATTAAGCGTTAAATTGCTTAAGTATTACGAATAATACTATTAAAAGTTTTGGTAAAAGCCTTGTTAAAAGTCGTTATATAATGTCGAATTATATTTAAATTAATTATTAGTTTTTTTATCCTTTTAATACAATTAATATTTAATACTTATTTAATTAAATAAACATAAATTTAATATATATTTAATAAAAAAGTTAATAAAAAAGTTAATAATTAAGGAATGTTAATTTAAGCTAAGTTACTTTAAACTATATATTTAAAAATCTTTATAAAGATTATAATCCCTTTTAATTAGCCTAAAAATTTTATAGCGAAGCAAGTATAAAGATTTTTAAACTTATGGTTTAAGCTTTATTAAAATAAATAATAAATATTTATATTTATTTATTTTAACTTATAGTTTTTTAATTTTTAAAAAATAAAATAAAAAAAGTATTTAAAAATTTAAATTTAAGTTAAAAATTTTTATAATTTTAAGGGTTTATATTTCTTATTTTAATATTATATTAATTTTAAATTTCTTAATAATTATAAAGGTAAATGATTTATCCTTTAATAATTTTCTTTTAATTAAAAAGATTTTCTTTAAAAAAAATAATAATTCTTTTTTATTAATATTTTTTTTATATAATAATTAAAAGTTTAATGGTTATTTTAATTATATCGCTAATATACCTTTTTATCTTTCTTTTATTAATTAATAAAAACTTAATTAATTTTTTAAAAAACTTTTTTATTATTTAACTATTTTTTATTTTTAAAATTATCTTTTTTTTACCATTTTATTTAAATTAATCTTTATTTTTTAAAGATTAATTTTAATTAAAATTAAAGTAATTTTTCTTATTTAAATTTATTCGGTTTAATTTTAAATATTTTAATATTAAAGTAAGCCTTCTTTTTCTTAATAATATTCCTAAATTAATTAATATATTTTTATAAATTTAATTTATTTTTTATATTATTAAAAAAACTTCTCATCCTTATTTAAAAATCTTTTTTATTAAAAGTATATAAACTTAGTTATATTATTTAAAAAGGTTTTAATAATATAATTTTAAAATATAATTTTTAACCATTAAATTATTTTATTAAAATTTAAAAGTTTTATTAAATATTAAAATATATTTCCCTAATATTTAAGTTTCATTATTTTTTTAAAATTATAATACCTTTTTAAAAAATCTTTAAAATATTCTTTTAAAATTTAAATATAATTAAATTATTAATTTAAAAAATATATTTATTTAACTTAATTAACTTATTATTAATACTATAACTAATCCTTATTAATTAATAAAGATTTAATTTAATTAATCTTTTAATAATTTTTTAAAAAGCTTTTTATATATATTTTTAAATATAATTTAATTTTTATTTATTATAATTAAAATTTAAAAAAATCTTTTCTATTATAAATAAAAAATTTATTAAAATATATTAGATTTATTATAACAAAAGCTAATTATACCAACCTTTTTAAAGTTTAAATTAACCATTCTTTAATAATTTTAAAAGATTTATTTTTCTTTTTAAAATTAAAAGTTTTAAAAGAAAAAAATCTTTTTAATAACCTTTTTAATAATTCCTTAAATAATTCTTTTAAAGATTTTTAATATTTATAATTATTATTATTATTATTAAAATTATTAAAATCCCTTAAAGTTTTTATATTTTTATTAAAAAAGATTTTTCCTTTTATTTTTAATATTAAAGATATTATTTAAATTATAAAAAATTAAACTTATATATTATTTATAATTTTTTATACTTAGGAAATTAACAATACTTAATTAAATAATACTTTATAAATTTTCACTTTTAAATTAAAATATTTAAAAGATAATCCTTTTAAAATGGTTAATTATTAACAACTAATTATTTATTAAAATAAAAATAAAAAAGCTAACTTTTTTTTTAAATTATTAAATATTAAATTTACATTAACAATTAAATTACTTACTAACTATATAATATACTTAATAATAATAGCTTAAGTAAAATCTTTTAATTCCTTTAATTATTTTTTATTTCTTTTTTATAACTAAATAAGATTAATATATTTCTTCGTAAAAAAATTACTAATTTAACTTTCCTTAATTCTTACTTAAACTTTAATATTAACTTAAAATTATTTAATCTATTACTAAATTTTTTAAAATTCCTTAAAAACCTTTTATTAATTATTAACTACTTATTTTAATTTATTAATTATTTAAATTTATACTTTATTATTAATAATAAACCTTATAATTATTTCCTAAACTAATTTAATAAAGTTTAAATTAACTTATTTAACTTATTACTTAAAATAAATAACCTATTTCTTTATTATTATAATATAATTATATTAAAATTTTACTATTATTTAATATATAATATATAACTTATTATATTATCGATATAATTTTTTTTAATTATTTTAATAAATAATTTTAATATTAATTATTAATATTTAAAAATTATTATATATTTTTTACATTTAATTATATAATTAAATTAATTATTTAAAAAGATTATTAATTTTAAAATTTAATTTTTAAATTTTAAAAATATTTTTTATAATTATCTTATAATTTTAAAATTTATATAAAATAAAAATATTATTATTATTAACTAATAATATTAATATATTTAAAAATAAGGATATAAGTTTAAAAAAATTAATATTTAAAAATTATATAAAAAATCTTTTTTAAAACATATATTTTTAATATTATTAAAAAGCTAATTTATTTATAATAAAAAATATTTCTTTTAAAAAAGAAAAAAAGAAATTTTTTATTTTTCTTAAATTATTATTAAAAAAAATGAAAATAAAAATAAGTTTTAAATAATAATAAAAAATAATTTTTTATTTAAATTAAAAAAAAATTATATAATAAAAATATTAATTTTAAATAATTATAAAAGTAATAATAAAAGATTAAAATAAGTTATAAAAATAAATTTATATAAAATAATATAATTTTTAAAATTAAATATTATTTTATTAACTTATATATTAAAATTAATTTAAAATAGCTTTAAAAAATAAAAAATTATTTATAATAAAATAATTAAGTTTAAAACATATAATTTAATTTTAATTAATAATTTTTTAAAATTTTAAAATTTATATTTTTTCTTTTTTTTTTAAAAAAAAGTCCTATTAACTTATTTATATATATTTTAAAATACATATTTTTTAACCTAATATCTTCGTATTAACTTTATTATATAATAAGATATAACCTTTTAACTAATCTCTCTCCAATCAAAAGTATAACTATGATTCTAACCGCTAATACACATCAATATTACTATTAACAGGTCTTGGCTAGTATCCACGTGTGACATACACGGAATGATGCTTAGATTAAGCCGCACGGATTTCCCCTTGAAAAGCCCAAGTTAGGCGGGAAAAGGACTCCCCGAAAGTTGACACTTACGTAAATCGTGACAGGCCAGCATCGAAGGAGGTGCAAACTTGCGTACGCTATCTCAGAAGTCGTGGATATTGAATTAAATACATTCGCGATGATCTGAGGTGAGAATAACTTCGCGATCCTTCTATATCAACCGCCTAGTTAAATGATGAGGTTGTGAGATAGGCCAATTTAATCCCCCCGGGGCTTTTGTTCCTAAGTTCGACTGATTTTGTATTGTGTAGCGAAGTGACAAGTTGGATAGAAATTTCCAAATGAGTCAGAGAAATGTGTTTTCTAATAAGATCAAGTCTCTTTAATTCGACTTAAGGGAAAACAGATTAACACTTTACGAAATCCGCGGAAAGATGGATAAGAATAGCATACGATACTTTAATCCGGCGGGCCTATATTCATCGTGTAATTCGATGTGCTGCATGTAGCATATCTGGATACAATCTTATGCACATAAACTACTAGAATTCTCGACGTCTGAGGCAAAGCTATAAAGGCTTCTAGTACGTATCCAGCTCTATTTCTAGATGATTAACTTCTGCGTACAGGCTATAATTCATATCGCATTTGCGCAGGGCATGGAGGGGTGAACAATCGACTCCCTGCGCTTTACGCCCAAGTGCGAACATGATTTTTAACTACACTATAGCGTTTGCGAGTGTTTAGAAAAGTTGGTCGAACCCAGATGCGTAGGAGTTTATTAGGGAAGTTCGGTACGTCCAAGCAGTCTATATATTGACCGTTTCCCAAGCAGAGCTGTCGATGGAAAACTCTAGTCTAACCAGCAACTATCTTCTCGATCCCAACCTTTTCAAGACCGAAATCAAGCACCGCAATCCCAAAAAAAGACCGCAAGGCACAAGCTTACACGAGATGGGATTTGTTAATGAAGAGTACATTTGCTACAACAATGCAGAGCCGGAGCCGGAGCCGGAGCCGGAGCCGCATCCGATTGATCCATGTACGTATCGACTACAAGTTATTACTTGCAAACGTTGACTAACGGACCAGCTTACGGCAAATAAAACATTCGCAGAATTGTGGCATTACATGATAAAGACGCTGCTACTTTGTTTCTTGGGGCTTGGTCTATCGGCATACCTCGCTCGGCCGTCGATCGGGGCACTTGAAGGTCTATAGCCATTTCATACAAGTGAATTAAAAAAAAAAAAAAAAAAAAAAAAAAAAACTGTTTACCTATTCTATATGTGAGGTTTCTTGTAGAATTGAATTTTATTGGATTTGATTTGATTTGGGTGTGATGACCTTGAACTCGCTTCATACCCAAGCCCTGGAGTACCTTAAAAAAGAAAAACGACGGACTTCACTCAGGCCCTTGATGAGACGGTGGGAATGCTGATTGCTTCGGCCAAGGTAATCTCGTAGAAAAGTATCGATTTCCCATTAATACGTTTTCTGTAAGTTGCATGTGTGGTTATGAAAAGAAAACATAACTGCTCAGGGGAAGAATTTGTTTTTCGGACGCTTGAGGCCAAGATGCTCACGCAAGGTCGTCCCCTCATAATCTTTCCGAAATAGACCGCGCCGTTGCAGTTCGGGTATCAAGCGGTCAACCACATCATCGAGGCCCTGCGGTAAGAAGGGGAAAACGACGTTGAAGCCATCAGACCCTTCTTCTACTAACCACTGCTCTATTTCGTCTGCAACTGTCTCCACCGTGCCAACGAAGGCGAGGCCGGAATATCCGCCATATCTTTGTGCGAGTTGGCGGACAGTCAGCCCCTCAGTTGCTGCGAGCTTTAGAACTCCTTCCCGGCCCGACTTACTCGCGTTGGTCTCAGGGATGTCAGTTGGCAGAGGGGCATCTGGATCGAACTTGGAGGCGTCGGCGCCTAGAGCGATAGAAAGTGAGGCGATTGAGCTTTCGTAGTGCACCAGACTATCCAGCTTTAGCCGTTTCGCTCGGGCTTCTTCGACGGTATCCCCAATGACTATAAAGGCGGCAGGAAGTAGCTTGATGTCATCGCGATCACGGCCCGCTGCGACAACTCTTCCTTTAATATCCTTGAAGAACTCCTTTCCGGCGTCGAGATTACGTGGTGCACAGAATACTACCTCAGCAGTTTCTGCTGCTAGTTGACGTCCGGGTTCTGACTGTCCGGCTTGCACAATCACTGGCCATCCCTGAGGCGGGCGTGCGATGTTTAACGGGCCCCTGACGTTCAGTTCAGGCCCGTGATGGTCGAGGACGTGCATTCGCTCGGGGTTGAAGAAAATACCGCTCTCGACGTCGCGTATGAAAGCGTCATCAGCAAAGCTATCCCAAAGTCCCGTCACTACATCGTAGAATTCACGGGCGCGAGCATAGCGTTCACCGTGCTCCTTATGCTCCTCCTGACCAAAGTTGCGAGCGGAATCCGGGTTAGCCGTCGTGACGATGTTCCAGCCGGCCCGACCTCCGCTGAGATGGTCAAGGGACGCGAATCTGCGCGCAATGTGATAAGGCTGGTCATATGTCGTCGATGCAGTGGCAACGAGGCCGATACGATCAGTCACAGCAGCTAGACTAGACAACAGAGTGAATGGCTCAAATGAGGTCACAGTGTGGCTTCGTCGTAGAGCTGTGCGTGTATAAAAACATGTCGTGTCAGCATTTTTATCTTTCGTTTCTAGAAATTAAGGTCTAAAATGCCAGAACGACATGTTTTTATACTCACCTTCAATTGGCATGTTCAACACAGCTAAATGGTCAGCCATGAAGAAAGCATCGAATTTTGCTTTCTCGAGCTTCTGCGCGAATGACTTGATATGTTGGAAGTTGAAGTTGGCGTCGGGATAAGCACCAGGATATCGCCATGCGCCTGTATGCAGACTTACTGGGCGCATAAAAGCGCCGAGATGCAGTTGCTTCTTCTTCTGTTGCTGTTGTTCGGTCATGGCTGCTGAGGTGTTGCTTTTCTGTTGCTAGCTAACCGTTGGGCTCTTTCGCGGCGACCCGCACCGTTCTTGTAGGAAGCTCATGATGTGGTCTCCGGACCGACCGGATCGGCTCATGGCCACCGTGGAAGATGTCGCCATAGATGAGGGGTATGACGATAAGTCCGAGAAGCCCAGCCGATAGACGGTTGCTATTGGGGTTGATTGGAGTCGATTGGAGTCGATTGGAGTCGGCATCAATCCGCACTTCCAGTATCAGTACTGCCTTATAAATCACCGCCTTATAAATCAACAGGAGACTAGCTAGCCGCGTCTCTTTGACCGATATGGCTTAGTATTGTTCGAAAACACCTACGCTGATTCCATCCAGGTGATAGTAGGTTCATTGCTGTTTGGCTGGCAGCATTTAGTGAGCTCTATTGAATTATCACGTTGGCGACGATTGAATAAGGCGGATGTGAGCAGGAGGTTCGAAACGTCCCATTGCGTCGAATACGTTGAGGCCCGATACTCTCCATGAGTTGCAACGGGCTTGGCAGCGATTTACCATAGTACGATTTTGGATTTCGAGGTATTGTTACTGTTCATGACTTTAATCCGTCGGCTTTGAGGCCATGATTTAAAACGTGGTTTACCCCATTAACGTGTTGTGAGATCACTGCAGCTTCTCATTTCCATCTAGGGGTTAACAAGGGTTACCTTGCAGTTTCGCTAAGCACCGAGATAGTGGGGTCAAAGTCTCTTTCGCTTAGCCCCCTGTACGACTTCAGACGACGCAATGACATCCCTATCTTTTCTGTCCGCCGTCGAATATTCTTCCTCTTTTTCATCCACGTAGGTATGTATGGCCAGTCATATTATCTCTTGTAAACAGAAACGCATTTCAGATAAGAGGCACCAAGTATAATTCATATTCATAAATTTATTGAATCTGGGGATAATCACCACGGCTAACCATTTACATTACTATGATAGAAACTTTTCCATATGAGCTAGACCCAGGGGCCGTGAGAGCCTCACGAAAGCGGCTGGGCCGCCGCAAGAGTGGTCTCCAGGATTCGCGTTACTCCACTATTGAAGGGTTCTCTTCAGGGTATCGCCACTTTATATCCGACCCATTTAAGGTCTTCATCTGTTGGTTTTAACTGGTATTGCTCCGAAGGCCGACTTTACGATACCACATTTTTAGCAAGGAAAGGAGACGTGGGTTTCAGCCAAGAAATTCTTCACGCAAAGCGCGTTGCACAGCAACTGTCTAGGTCAGTTTACGAGGCTTCATATCCCGGCAACACTTGCCGATGAGATGATCGAGACCCGGGCATTGTTGAGATGATTTCCCGGTTCTTATGAAAATCGAGCTGTATAAGATCTACTTGCTTCCCGTCTGTTTGTTCGCGAATTCCTTCTCTCTTCATTCCGTCGCAAAACATCCCAACAGCTAGTCTTTCTGTCTTGCTTTTCTTCCTTCATACAGCTGTGCTGTTCTTTCGCTTCTTTCGCTTCTTGCCATTACTCAAATTAATCTTCTCCACTTCTCTTGCCCGAAGAAAGCCAGCCAGTCGTTGACGACCCAGCATAATTCGACTTCCTTACCCTACACCACGTCATTCATCATGCGTTTCTCTATTACTCTTATCGCCGCCTCGGCCGCTGCTGTCCAGGCCGGTGTCTTCACCCAGCAGAGCTATAATGACATCTCTATTTCAGGAGGTGTTGCCGGTAACGCCGAGCAGGAGGCACTTGCAGTCTTCAGTGCACTGGACTTGAACAATTTGGCCGCCGCCGATGATGATGACATTGACTTCCTCAAGTCAGTCAACAGCATTTGCAATGATGCCGAGGAAGAGGCTTTCAATCCTGCTATCGACGCAGCTTCTGGCGAGGAGGCTGACGCCCTCCAGCGCGGCAAGATTAAGAACAAGGTCCTTAAGCTGGAGGCTACCATGCTCCGTCTGATGATCCAGCAGGCGCAAGGAGAAGATGTTGCCGACGACATGGCGAAGGAGCAGAAGAAGCTTGACAACAACATTAAGCAGGATGAGGATGAGGCTGGAAAGGCCTCTACCTTCCTGTCCTTCGACGCTACTACCGCATAAATTAATAATGCATGAAGAGATCTGGTTCCCAGGGAGTGGAGGAGTCGTTTACCTGAGCAACCTTGATACCCCCTAGCTACTAGGGCAATGCAGGAGTAAAGATGGATGCGAGGATGGACTCTAATTTATTGGTACCGATGGAATGAAATTTCGAATAAATCTCATGCTGCTCGCAAATGAATCGTGATTTAATACTCTCGGTTGACTAGACTTGAACAACTTTAGAGGATCCCGTCCAATTTGCAACTCTTAGAAACCCGCACACCAGTACGAAACACCTAAAAGTATAGTGGTACTTCATAATTCGGCTCATATTGTACTGGGTAACCAGTGGGAACTAAGATTTCTTGCAGCTTTCAAGGACAGATACTTTTGGAACTCAAACGAATATTGCACCTCAGCACTAACCAACACCTAACCGGTTTTAACAGGTGAAAACAGCCGGCCCAGGTGCAGTGTAGGACGTTGGAATGGGGTAATAGATGTTAATTAGCAGACCGGGATCGGTCGCCTTATACGCGCCAGGGAATGCAACGAGGTTAGTTGGGGTCTTGTTACCGCCTCCGGTAACAGTTAACTGAGCGCAAGAGATATATGATTGGGCGCCGCCGGGAGAGCTGGCGCTGTGAAGAGCAATATGCTCAACCCGAAGAAGATAGTCGCCAGCGGGGATACACGATGGGATTTTGGTCGTCACCTGCTTAGCTCCCTGGCTAGGCCAGGTCAGTCCGCTTGGCGAGATGTTAGGGCCTTGTGAGTAAATTTTGAACCACACCGCCCCAGAACCGTCCCACTACAACATCGAAGTTAGTATACTTTTCTAGGATAGGGGCTCGGGGATCTTAAGTATGTCTCTGGAGCAATGACGCCTTGATTAGGAAATAACACAGGCCCTAGAAGGAGAGGGAAAAAAAAAAAAAACTCCAGACATGACTTACCGAGTCGGCCTTCTGACCGGCGGGAACTTTTGCCATGTAGAACTGCAGAGTGCCCGGGTGCGAGACGGACGCATCAGCAGTGAAGCCAACCGTCGAGCCAGCCGCTACGGTCATAGTCTTAGCTCCCTCGTTACCAGGAGCGAGTTGGTAGCATCGGAACTGCTCAGAGCTGACGTCGGTCACTGGACACATGGCCAAGTCAGCTAGGACGCCCGAAAGATTTCATCAAAATTAGGGGTAAAGGCTGACCTGGTCCATTGCTCTGGTAGTTCGTCGTTTTTCTCACATATTCCCACTTGTTGGTAGTCGCGCCGTTCGCAATTAGTGCCGGGAAAGTGTCTATAGTGCTGTATTAGCATTCTTATTGCATCTCTTTTATATAGGAGTCAATTCTCCTTACAGTGGGCTTGGGCGGCCGAAATAAGGGCGAGGAGAGCTGTAACAGCCTTCATTCTGTCAGAATATGTGAATTTATATGTTTGGACAAAGATTGAGTACTTAGAGTCACCTCGAGCTTCTTCAACAATTTCTTAAAGCTCGAAGATCTAGAAGCTCTCGACGTTTCTATATAGGAGATTGTGTTTGACGCGTCGGTACAGTCGGTCTTATAACCATTGTCCCCTTCTACAAAGTTCCAAAAACAAGCATAAGAGAAATAATTAAATGCTTACCTAGCCGAATGACCAAATCATTCCAATGACGACCTTACATGTTTGGACGCGGCGAGATGGCTACCGAGCGGATAAAGGCCATCTGGATAAATTGGGGCGTACCCTGTCTGTCTCCTTCAGAACCAATCGGATGTCGTGTTTATATTGAAGTTAACGAAAGCAGATGCAAGCAAGCTGCTATTTGCAGAGCGCATTTTGTGGGGTAATATGTAGAAGAACCACGAGGCTAGAATCATGAAGTGTGGCTACAACGGGACAGATAAGGATGAGTCCCTTCGGTTTAGCCCAGAACTGACGGAGCATCCCGCCGGTGAGCTAAGAACCGAAATAGCTAGACAAGAAATGAGATGACTTGATATTTGTCATGAGGTGGGAAAGTTGAACGGGCCGAAACCCAACGTCTTAGACCGCCACCTCACTTCGGACGGATGGTGGTTTCACTGCATAATTACTGCTCTAGGTTGCTTCTAGGTTCACGAATGCCTCGATCCCTCCTGTTAAATAGATTGAAGGGTATATTTGAAGAAGACTCGGGTTCATATGAATGCCGGTTTCCCCACAGATGCAATATGCTAAAACAGCTTCGTCATGCAAAATTTCTCTTCCTTTCCAAAAATGGTCAGCCAAGGTACTCGCGAGAAATTGTAGTGTTTTAGGTATTTGCCGCCAAGGTTTGCGGCTCAAACAATAATTTCGAAAATTTACCGTGCTATCCTATGGCGTACGCTAGAACGACATCGTTAAGCCTTTGTGTAATCACCGGTGGCCACAAGGAACACGCATAACTAAGAGTTGTTCAATCTTAATAATCGTGTACCATAGTAATGACATTGTATAGAATAGGTTCTCAACTTCTAGTAGGCAGGTGTCTTTGAAAACTTTCATTTATCATGTCAGAAGTCTTTCGGGAGAGTGTTCATGGATCAATCTCATTGTCTAAAGTAAGCTTTTTGAAATGCACAAGCATTAAATCAGTAGAGTAGTCTATTGTAATCAATTCGTGTTGAAAGAGTTCCAACAAAACATTCTTATCAACAAACAGGGGGAAAAAGAACATTTGGTATCTCATAAGCGTATGAAAGACGAGCCTACCTAGACAATACACTTTTGTTAGTGGATGACAATGCTTATTGTTTCGCTCATATCAAGTCACGGGTATAAGAGGACATTAGGGCGTCGCCTGTTTCCATAACATCCATCCATCACACAGCTTCACAAACATTCAGTCTACACTCAGAGGAACCGAGTTGACTGGATCGAATATTCCACGCACTTACTTTCTAGACCAAAAAGCAGGACCAGAACTATCCTTATAAACCGAATCTATCTCTCTTTTCATTCAAAATGTGCTGGCACCCGCAACGCTTTTACATGCTCTGCAGTCATCGCGAGAATTACTCCAGCGAGCTCATTAAGTGCCCCTTGGTTGCCTCTTACGGACGATGTCCTCTCATCGGTCCTATGGATGCCCCCGACTCAGACACGGTCTACGTTAACGGGAAATGCAGCGCCTGCAGATGAAAACAGACTCGGCCAGGTCTAAGATGGTCTTTGAAGA
The DNA here is from genome assembly GCA_002120305.1 of Hypoxylon sp. CO27-5. NCBI lineage: Eukaryota > Fungi > Ascomycota > Sordariomycetes > Xylariales > Hypoxylaceae > Hypoxylon > Hypoxylon sp. CO27-5. The sequence continues at coordinate 49,712 of KZ112538.1, read as the reverse complement.
AGTAAGTGCAGCCTAATCAAACAGGAGGCCTGGTTGCCCCTGGTTTCCGATCGCAGAGCGACGGTAGTGGCATGGAGATGAAGCTAGAAGGTAAGTTACTATTTACCTATAAAATAAAATAAAATAAAATAAAAATATAAACCACACCATATCGTTCTTGAATGTGCCTATTTACAATGTGGAAAACTGTGAAAGTATAGAATTACTAAATATATCCCCACCATTCTGTTCTAATATTCCAATGTTAGCATTCGTACTCTGACCTCCATAGGTATGTATCCCTTTGCAGAAGTGAAATTTGACTATGGTGCATGAAGTCTAGTGTCTTTGTATACCTAAGGTACCTACCTAGGTATGTCCCAGTATCGTCATTGAGTTAGAAATTACGTGGAATATAATTTCCTCATACACGGAAAGATTTTGCTTGAACAAGTGGGTTGTCAATAGACAAAGTGATAGAATAAAAACAACCACATTTAACAATGGGAACTGTCGGTACTCTTCAACTCACGCATGGCCTCCTGGAATATTGTGCCTTATCAAACCAATAGTACTTTAACGTCCTGTCACAGTTCTCGACTGTACTCGGGACTGATTGTTGAAGGTGGGTCTCCGCCGGAGAAATCACTTCAACTTCAACGATACCCGCGACTTGATAACACCAAAGCCGTTTGCCATCGTAGATGATAGAAGTAGGTGTGTCATAGGCATTCTAGTATAATATGTACTCTAATGCCATGTTTTGGTTCTTGAAGCTTCAAGGGGCTCTCATAGGGCTCTCATGGGGCTCTCAATGGAGCTACTTCACAAAGAAAAGATTCGTAAACAAACTCCTAACCCGCTCTAATGATTTCATCTCTGACGTTGCCTTTTCCTCCAAGAGTTCGCATTGAAGCTTCAGCATTTGAACCTGTTTTCTATTCCTCTCTTGCTCTACGATCTCTGAAACTTGTTTACTAAGCCGCCGAGCACAGTCGACGAGGACCGAAGCGACGTGGACCAAGAGGGCAGTTTGCATGGTTCCAGCAGCAGAATTAGTCGCGACGAAATCTCCAACTCGAACCTCGGGAATTTGCACGTTGGGCTCGACAAGATCAGGAGAGGAAAATGTGACCTGAGTGCATGTCCTGGCACAATTGACAATAATTTCCATTACATCAAGGACTTTAGTATGACAGGACACCAGGAGGTTAAAGAGAAAGATGTCCACACCATTCTGGTTATGATCCATGCCCGAAAAGAAGTTCTCCAACTCATTGGGCAATTCGACTGTGTGAAAGCAATTGGGATCTTGGCACTGTAAAAGATCTGACTTATCGAATAAGATCCCGAGGACTTGCGGGTAGGCGTCTATAAGGCACTGAGCATGGGTGAAGACATGCTCAACACAGACATGACGAGCGTTATGATCGATAAATGTTGCACGATACTCCATAGCTGGTCGATTTTTAGGCACATGAACACGTGATATGGAAGACAGGTCTTGGGACAGGCGATCAACTTTAACAGCCAGATCGGTTAATTGGCGGACAAGGATCGACCGAGGATCTTGTGAGGCTGCTTCTTGTCCGTCTAGTTGGTTGGTATCCGTCTGGAGCTCTTGGGTAATTTCGGGAGGAGTTGCTAAAACATTCTCCAAATTCAGGGAAGGCCAATCAAACTGCATATTCATGGTCAGGTCACCGTCCAAGCGGATGGGGGTGGGCACGTTGCGCCGGACGATGGGTCCGGCCGGGCTGAAGACGCAAGGGGTACCGGCTCTCAGGCATCTTGAGCAGGTTGTAACTCCGGGCTGCTTCGGACATTTCAGCTTTTGGGAGTGACAGCGGTCACAACTAGATCGTAAGGGACGCGGCATTTCTGCTTTCGTATTCCGTCTGCCTTGCTCTAAGCGAATGGAATGGGTACATGTACGTTAGAGAAGAAGACGGTAACAATTGGAAAGCTTGCATGTATGTAGATGGGATGAAGATGATGGTGAAGATGTGAGCGGGTTCGCTAAAGTTGGACCAATAGACGAAGTTGTCAACGCGCGTGGGACGGAAGCTGTAGATGGAGCATTGAAGCTGGGGCTTGGGGGAATGGACGGGCTCGGACAGGGTTGGCGGCGGGGGAGTTCATTGAAGTTAGGGGGGGTCATGTTACCTACCGTACGGGTACATACATGATATTCTCCACAGTACCAGGTACTACATACAATGTACATATGTACGTACCGTAGGTCTACGCAAGCTCACCCTTCCAGCCTATCAGCCTCTTCTGTTACTGAACAATTGTGCACCACATGTAGGTACATACATGTAGTGTACCTACGTATCGGTACACACTAATAGCAGCAGACTTCATCCTCTTTTTCCTATTAAAAAAAAAACAAAACAAAAAAATCTACATATCGTGACTTGGGGATATATCTATCGGTACGATGATATCTCATGCATGCCGTGCCCCCTCGTCACTTCGGTTCTCTGTTTGTCGTAAGCATCCCGCCTATCATTTCCGTCGATTAATAGACCTGCTACGCAAACAATATCTGCTAACGAACGCCACGCGCAGAAAGGGACCAAATAAGGCTGGTCGGTCAAATCGGCTGGGTTTGTGTTAAGCGTCCCTATCTGCGTGGTACCTATTGTACCTATTGGTAACACGGCCTGGCTACGGATAGACCTACATACCTCATACATACATACATACATACTCTAGATAAGGTCAATTTTGAAGCGACGAATTGGGCTTTTTGCGGCTTGCAGATGTCTCACATCTCTCTCTCTCTCTTTCTTCCTGTCTTTTTGTCACTCAGGTCGTAAATGAGAGAAACTTGTCTCTTCCACTTTATCTTGCATCTTTTCTCACTCCTCACTTTCATCCTCCAAATGCTCGCTACCGATAACCTCCTTTGTACCTTGCTAGATCAAATGCCTAATATGTATAGTGGCATTGCAGAGTGACCTTTCGTGGGGTGCACGGTAAGCCAATTGAATCCATGGATCTCAGCAGCGTGGGCGGTGTCGTTGAGGCTCTGATGGTGACGTACACTGCCGGCCTGGAGTACTACACAAAATGGCAGCGACGGAAATGGCAGGGAAATCACTATCAGACACCCACCAAAGATAATATATGTGGTGGTAACTCTTGTGCTCTGAGTGCATCGCTGGCTTTCTCGAGTGGTAGGATTAAAGAAGCGTTCGATGATGGGGTAGACATACTCGGAGACGGATTCGCAAACGGAGATGGTGAGCTTCCCTGGACCTATTAGGACTCTCTGCCTGTTCCTTCTAATCAGGGGATGTAGAAATATGCCGCAAGAGTCTTCAAGGCAGTCTCGAGCTTTTGCAGGAACGGATATATCATCTGCACAAAGCGATGCGTGCCGAAAATAGCCTGCTCGAGATTTGCGAAGCGGTGCGTGTCTCGGAAAATGTCCGTATCTTGTCTTTGGCCGCCCTAGCAGGTCTATATAAACGAGTTGCCGTTGGCCGTTTGGTACCCCAAGTTTTACCCACGGCTCACCAGCAGCGGTCTCGATTTAGCGTAGCGATACCTGAAGATGGTATTGTGAAGCCATCTGACGATAGTGTTGGTGTCGATGGCGATTCAACCGAACATATGCAAATCGCTTACCACACGACCAGCTCAACCAAGCCACCCTACTTGCAGTCCGAACCCCCGTCCCCGCCGCCGACTCCTAAGCAGATTCCTGACGATTTACAATCTACCTGCACTTCCGCTTATGGTCCGCGACCGAAAAACAGCGTTTTTAGCATGTTCTGCCCAGAAGCCTTGAAATACCAAGTTAACCCCCAGAAGACGATCCCGAGGAACAGTAGGTGCAGGTGTGGGTATAATTGGCATGGAATACACATTGAAGACAAGACGGCTATGATAGTGAAGGACGGATTCCGCATTACTGCTAGATTCCTGGGAAAATCACATTGTGGAGGCGGATTCGGATGCGTGCTTTGCACCTCGAACGGGAGAACAGAGACGTACCCTAGTGTCCAGGACTTGAAGGATCATATTAACGCCTCCCATACGAAGTGGCAGCTTCTTCACGATAGAGATATGGTCGGTCGATGGGTATAAATCGCCATCCAGCAACCGACTAATCGATGGCCTTTAGGGGGTGCCGGATAAATGTTTTCATCTCCCTTGCCTAAAGATTATTTTGATTTGTTCCTTATTTGGCGGAGCGTCCTGGCGTTGACTTTTGTTTGTTGATTCTTCTCGAGATACCCTAGCTGACTGACAATTATACCAGCCTCCCTATGTAGGTACAGCTCCTAATAACTCTCGGGGGATTTCCGTTGAACTCACCCCTTAATAACCCATGTACTAGCATGAATCCGCAAGATATCTACACTAGCTAATCTCTCATATTTGCCTCCAATTTATACTAGTCCAAAATTATATTCTGACGAACCGACATTAAGCCGTATAAGAGATATTTCCAGATAGATCATGAGCAAAGCTATTATCTAGATATATATATATATATATATATTAAAAAAAACAACTAGCTTATTTGACCTTCATCTTAGAAACTACTTCGGTTATCTGTTATCTTCCTATCTAGTCCATGGGAAGGAAACGCAGAAATATGGTGGATCAAGACTGTGATAACGGCTCGAATCCCACAATCTCGATGACCTAGAGCCCGTACCCAGTTTGCCAAGCCTACCCCTAGCTTTATTAATCAGAATTCCGTCTTTACCATACGGAGCCATTATTGCTCCGAGGTGCATCGTGAATACTGGATTCGTACTCCCGACCCGCGTGCCTATAGCCTAGTGATGACAAATATCGTCCATCCAGCTTGAACATGTATAACATCATATATTTACCTATAGAAAAAAATTCTATATATCTGAAAAAAGTATAAGAGGGTAGATTTCGCGTCCTTAGTCGAGATGGAGGCATCAACAGCAAGCCCGAATCTATTCAGGTATAGTAGTGCTACGACGTCATCATGGCCGCACAGATAAACCCCCTTCCGAGGAAAACAGTCTTCGTCACAGGCGCAAATGGTTACATAGGCTTCGCAGTATGCCGGGCCTTTCTTCGAGCAGGCTGGCGCGCGTACGGCCTAGTTCGGCGCCCCGAAGCTGCCAACGCCCTGGCCGCGGAAGAAATCATCCCCATAATCGGATCTATTTCCAAAGATGCAACTTTCCCAGAGGAACTATATAAGCACACCAAGACCATCGACGTGATCGTCTCCTGCACAGAAGCGTTCCCGTTTGGCGCGCACTTCGAGGCCCTCCTCGGGTCTCTGCTGAAGCTTGCCAAGACTTCCAACAGCAACGGTGTCAGACCTCTCGTGCTCATGAGCTCCGGGTGCAAGGACTATGGTACCACCGGTGTCCACGGGTCCCCAGGCCTCGCGCCGCATACCGAGGAATCTCCATTGCGGCCAACGCCAATGGACGTGCTAGCGGAGCGCACTTACGGCACGCTCAAGATCCTCGAGCACACAGACTTGTTTGACGCCGCAGTGCTGCGGCCTACACCAGTCTTTGGCTATGATAGTAGCTACTACGGGTTTGCACTGGAGCTCGCGGCCGCGGCCGCGAAGACGGAGGAGCGTCAGCTGAAGCTGGCGCTCGATTTCAACACGATTTTGCACGGCTGCCACATCGACGACTGCGCTGAGGCCTACTTGGCATTAGCCGAACATGCGGACCGGGCTGCCGTCGCGGGGCAGTGCTTCAACATCTCGGCACAGCGGTACGACACGCTGGGAAGCCTGGCGAAGGCGTTGGAGGCTGAGTACGGCCTGACGGGTGGTGTCGTACAAGGCGGGGATGCGGCGCTAAACCTCGACATAGTGCTTGGATATAGCCAGTGGGTGGATAGCACCAAGATCCGAAGGTTAACGGGTTGGACTGATAAGAGGATGTTGCTTTCGGAGAATCTGCACGCGTATCGCCTAGCCTACGAAGAGGCGGCCAGAAGAGGCCACGTCGGAGTGCTGAGAGTCAAGGAGCGGATCCAGAGTGGGTTTTCTGCCAAGGTATAGTACCTAGTATAGAGGATATAGACTTCTCTTCATACGGTCTGGATGGCTCTTAATGTTACATAGGCGATGCCCCATAGGCACCACCCGAAGCATTTTGGGACGTAGAAAACTGACCTTTCATATTGGCTCGAATCTTCAGGAGGAAACGGGCCTAGCTAGGGAGTGACGGACAGAAGGGAACCATGTATACAAGGCTATGAATGAATTGAAACGCATTTCTAATTCGTTCTGACACAACACCCGATGAGTCATGTCCACAGTACAGTCGTGCGTCTCCATATCACCCCTTGTTGTTACACAATAAACATGGGCTACCATAACACTCATCATATGCAACAGGCCAATTTTGCATGGAGTTAAGACACCGACTGGATGGATCAAGCCAACGAGAGCCTAAACAGCGACCCTAATAATTCGCGGGGGACAGATTCCTACTTATACTGTCAACTTCGTCCTGTGATAGAAATATTAGGAGCTAATCCAAAAGTAAACATTTGAGAGCTTCTGTAACGCGTAGAAAATGAACAAGTAGAAGGACTCGCCGTAAACTTGCCGTCGTTTAAGAAAATACCTCGACTCAGAATATAGGCGAACCTCCTTTTTCCCCGGATAGAACGACTTTGGTGAGTACCGATGCCAATAGGCTTGCGGACCATGACACGCGCGGTTGGAATATTTACAAGCGGATGGTGTCACCAATCTGTCCAGTTATCCCGGAAAGCGACACATAAAACGCCCCATCGAGAGAATGCCCACAGCGCTAAGAAATGGAAGCCAAGCAACACAAAACTCCCTCTCCATCCCCATCTCCAGTGGGAGAAGGTCGAAGGGGAGAACCTACGTGGGCCACCTTCATGACTGGATACAAATACATCCCTGTGAATGCCCAGATCGATTCCTGCGATACCGATTAAGGGTACTCCAACACCGAGGGTGACTGTAAAGGGCCAGCATTGTCTAGCGAGGGATAAGACCTTGACTAAGAACAACAGAAGCCGAAACGTGAACATCATTGAGTCGACATGATCGCGAGCTAAGTAGATAAGGTTATGACGTGCTCGCTGTTTGAGAGTTCCAAACGACTCGTTAGGAGGTGCTAGGAGTAATGGCGCATGTAGCGTAGGAGACGATGACGGCGGATGGGCAATTCCGGTAGCACGGGCTCGCTCTGGAGATGAACGCCCGAATTCTTCATGGTTTCGGGATAGGGTCATGGCCTGAGGACGATGCCGAGGTGTGCTAGGGCTGCCGTATCTCTGAAGGCTGTTGCTGAAGTTTGCTTGATGCGAATGGCTCATGGCTGGCGAGCTTGCTTCACTAGTAGAAGCGAAGCCCTCTTCGGGAGTCAAAATATTGCCGGCGTGCTTGTGGGGATCGGGAACTGGTGTACTGGGAGGGAGAGGTGAATCGAGATTCTGAATTCTTCGTCCATGCAGCCCAACAGAAGGGCTCGCACTTCGTCCTCGTAACCCGCCATGATACGGTTCATGATTCATAACGCCCAGGACTTCAACAGCACTGGGTCGTTCAGTGGGGTTAATGGCTAACATCTTCTTCAGCAACTGGTAGAGCTTTAACGGAAGATCGGGCCTCTCCCGCTTCTCGTCTTGGAAACCTTTCCAATCGGCAATTTCTGCTCGGAGCAAATCAATGTCTTCAAGTTCCTCCTGAACGGTATTGGCGTTGACGTAAGGGAGTCGGCCAAAGCATAGAAAGTATAGTATCATGCCTAATGAAAATACGTCAGACTTGGTAGTGAAATTACCGTATTGACCTCCTGCGTCTCTCTTTAAGACTTCCGGTGCACAGTAAGAGATTGTTCCTGTGGTTCCTGTTGATTTTCGAATGGCATTCCCGGGCTGGACTTCACCAAAGTCGCTTATTAAACAAGTGACCTTGCCGTTTTCGTGGTGTAGAAGACAATTGCTCGGTTTGAGATCGCGGTGGATATAGTTGGCGCCATGTAAATAAGCAAGACCAGAGGTAATGTCCTTGAAGAGGGAGTATATCTCCTCAAACGGTAGGCGACGCTGAGAGGCGAAAAGATCATGGGGTCGCTCGGCGGCGCTTCCTTTCGACTTGCGGCGCATTTGAGCCTTAAGTTGTTCCTTTGTGGTTTGCTTAGGCTGGTCCCCTACAACGTAGCGCAACAAGTCACCGCCGTTGCAGTACTGCTGGAGAATAAAGGCGCAAGCGACGCTGGGTCCGAAACGATTCATCTTGACATCCTCGAGCCAGACATGACGGTAAGACACTAGATTAGGATGTGAAAGTTTAGCAAGCAGCTCAACTTCTATCAAGACCTTCTCCAACCATGCATGATCGTCTCCAACGGGAACACGCTTGCAAGCGAAATGGCCAAGAGGACATCCGTCGATCTCATGTCGAACCAGAAGTACGACGCCCTTGCCGCCTCGGCCAAGTTCCCGCTCTTCGACAAAAAACCTCTTAAAGTAATTGGGACTAAAAGCATCTTTCCTTATACGGGCTCCTTCCTGAGGAGCTGGCGAACTAGAAATGAACTCGGCATTTTCGACGTCGTGGGTTCGTTGTCCACCGCTCGGTAAGGTTGGTTGGGTTAGTCGGCGGATAGGACTTGTTGGAGGTTGTCGCTGGGCGTGTTGCTCATCTTCATCGTGTCCTGCTTGGAGCATACGAAAGTAATTTGGGTCGACATAAGATTCTTGTGAGGTTGGGGTATCGAAGTGACGTTCAGGAGAGGGAGGGCGAAGAGGCTGGTGACAGGTAGGGCATTCTGTCAAGGCGACACCTCGAATCTCGAGGCGTTGCGACGAGGGATCACGGACCACAATAGCATTGCGATGACGCCTAAGTAATACAATATAGGATTAGCATTATAGTAGATACCGTATTCGTGGTGCATAGTGCGAGGCTAAGAAGGTTGGTTGTTCCTCATCGCACAGGACGGTTGAGAAAAAGAAATGACGTACAGCACGATTTCACGACCGTCTTGAGATGTATAAGGAATTAATTCCATCGCGCGGTGGCTACCATCCGACGACGGCAATGTTGGGCAGATAATAAGATCATGGATATGCGTAGTCAAGTCATATCATTAAATGTATATATACCGTAAACAACGAAGACCAACGAAGGTGGTGGTATATTCGTGAAGGTGATGTATTCTTTTTAATCTCAGATTTTCTTTGGTTTTTTTTTTTTTAAATTAGATCGCTTGGACAAATGCAATGAGGTGATGTATTGTCGAATTCCAACCACAAATCAGATCAAATGCGATACCCCGGAATATACTAAAAATTGGGACTTCGACCAGCGCATCTACCCCTCCATGTACCGTACCCGACAGTAATGCGAGGTCAATTTTGCCACTAAAAATAGGGCATCCCATCCCGATCCATCCTTGGCGCTGGAACTGGAGGTTGATCGAGGGGGGAAGTGCCCTAATTAACAACCTCCTATTTGTAGCCTACCTCATGTACCTACATAATCTTTAGCTTGCCTTACCTAGCTACCTCCTAACCTTATTGATACGATCCCTTATAATTGATAAAGGGTTAGACATGTTCACTTCCGTCTTCGACGTTTCCAGTCTGACTGCTTCGAATGGCCTCTGCCTAGCAATCTCGTCTTCCGAAAACCAAGCACCGTGTAAACCATACGGTACTCGTTGGGGCAATTGAACTCTTGCCACAATGTCTCTCATGTTTCTCGCATTGATGATACAAAGCTCACTAATAGCGTCCTGACTACACTCGCCCTAGACGTTTAACTGAGACTCGTCGAATACGTACGTAAGCAACCATCCGTCGTCCTCGGTTTCTGCGTTTGCGCGTTGCACAAAACGTGGCTCCTGGGCAAACCAACCCCTGGGCATCCGGAAAAGCTTCACTGGGTCTTTATCGTCGGTGTTTTGCATAATCTCGTCGACGCTTCGGGTATCAACACAACCTTTGATCTGCTGTGGCGGATGGGCAATGCCTTGAGCAATCAGCGTTTCTGCATCTATCTTTGCAATGTAGTCGATTTTAGCCGCTTTCCCTAGTGCCGGTCTATAGGATATAGCCCCTGTGCTGCAGCCGTATATGTAACGGGCTACGCTCATGGAATGTGATGGCGATGTCGTTGGAAACTCGAAGGGAATTGCCGAAAGCCCCCACTGATGCCTTATTGTCGCTGTCTTGTTAATCTTTCCATTGGAAAATGGGAAACTATAATAATAGAGCCGACACTGCTCTTCCTCGGCATATTCTAGAGGTACCGGCTTAGGCACGGGCGGTACTATCGCACCAGCGCTATACACCACCGACGCCGAAGTGAGACGGCACACGAGGAGGTGGACGTGGGTCTCTCCTTCAGACGATTTCGATGTCGTCTCCCAACAATTGGCCGTGTGGAAGACGACGCACCGATTCGTCTCATACCATTGGATCTTGTTAGGTTCGTACCGAGGAAAGACTCCATAACGTGATCTTTCGGTTGGGTCGTACGAAACAACCGGTTTCCCTCTGATGCTATTCATGGGATCCAGAGATAAGGGGATGTCCATTATCACCGTATGTCCTGTTGAGACACCAAAATCATGCATCATCTTCGGTGAGCTAACACCCGCGATGGGTAGGTTAAACATTTGGTAACGACTGCTCCTCTTCGCCGAAGACATAGTGGGTGGTACTATCGAATAGTAGACGAATGGCTTCACGAAGACAGCATGAAATAAGACGAGCTCTTTCGTAATAGGGTCAACACGTGGATGGCCTGTCGTCCATTCTTTCATGCATCTCATCAGACCATCCCCACCGAAGCCTGCCCTAGTATCCAGGTTACCTTCGTTCTCGCCCCTCCGTCCGTTATACCAACCGACAGTCTCGAGGCTGGGGAGTTGAATTGTTAAAGGTGGGCCGCTTTCGCATGTCGCCAAAGCTCTTCCGTCATGATATAACACGCCAGTGTTTGCAACACTGATTTTCTTGACAGCTCTCTTCGATCCCGGTAATTTCGATAGTAATACGAGGGCAAGCGTCCTGAGTACTACAGCAATGACAGTCAATAACGAAGCACCGATTAGTGTTGCAATACTGGGTAGTATAGGCCGCTTCAAATTGCAATTATCCTTGGCATTTCAGGATATACTGATTCACAAACTCTGGCTCAATGTCCCTATGTTTCGCCTCGCGTCGGAAGAGCACGCCGGTCAGCATGCCATCGCCGTCAAACCAGTGCGCATCTCTCCCTAGATCGACATTGGTAATCGGGTTTCCGCCGTTGCGAACATACTGACCTCCAGCAAGTTCTTCTGGAATGCTTTCCACATGAGTACATCGCGTGAGTCGCCTAGTTTGCTTGATAGGTGCAAAATTTCCGGACAGGTATCTATATTCAGCTATAAGCACTGTTACTTGGAGTAATATTTAGAAACTTACGGATGAGGACTCCGTATCTGTTTTTCCATGACTCAGTTTCATGTCGCAACTTGAGATGAGATCTTTCCTAAAATCGTATGCGTAATTATCGCGATAGACGGTCTAAAACGCATCAACGCCGCCTAGGTTTAACAACCACAACCCAAGAGTTGCCGTTCCGGTAAATCGTAAATATACATTCAGAACCCTTTTGCTACCTAGGCGTCGGCTCTTGTCGAGGTCTCGGTTGGCGTGACCCTAATTGTGGTGAGTCTTGAATTAAGCATTTCCTGCCGAAATGAAGTATGGGATGACGGCATGGGTATGGTAAGGTCAAAGCTTACGGGCAAGGTGCTATAATCTGCCTAGATAGGTGCCCGAGAAAAGGCACCCAGAGAATCCCCAAATCACACAATCATGAAATTGGGTGCTGTTGATACTGTTCATTCCTTGAAAACAGACACTATGAAGCACTACACTGTACGGATAGTTCAGCATCATTGCCTACGGGGAATTGTCCAATAAAACCGTCACGGCTCGGTTCCGAAGAGACTTAGAGGTAATCCAGCTGGAAAGGTCGCTAGGCCCCATTCGACTAAACTTCCATTCGGCCCTCTACGAATAGATACCTAGATGTGAAGCAAAACAAAAAGAATTGTAATCGCCATATAGATGGATGATATCATGAACTCCGAGGCGGCTAGCCCGGGAACCAGGAAAGAGTATCTATCAAGCGACTATCGAAGCTTAAAGCTCATTATGAGGGAGAACTTCGGTCACTTGAACCCGGCTGATTTTATTACTAGGTTTTCATCCATCACAGCGGGCCCGACCATGTGGGATGCCGGCCTTGGGGTTATAAACGCATGTCAACGCCCAGTCCTGAACTGAGTCAGCGCCTGTAGCCCTGGGTTCAATATTCAGACTATGTTCCATACCCAATCCAACAGGACATGTTTACCTCGTTAACTTGTCCGGGGATTGGTTAATAAAAACAGCACATCGTAGCCCCTTTGGGAATGGCGCTGGGCCATGCAGATGACATCCCCGAGAGGCATTGTGAGAACTCTATCAACAAGCATTCATGTCTTTTCTACTTCATTGTAACGACACGACATGATTATACTTTCCGGTACAAGTTTGATACGGTCTACAAGGTGATGAAGTCATCATCTGCGAGACCACCTACATTTTCATTGAGCTCACTTCCAGGTAAACTTTCAAATAACCTTCCCTCTGCTCGTGACGATGATATTAAGGTAGGTAGTTTAGCTTCGACTTTTTACATGTTCTCAAAAGCCAAGTATAGTTCTGTGTACTTTACCTCATCAAGACACCTGTCTAACGACTATCTGGAGCCACACCACCACCGAGTTACTTCTCTCATAATGTCTGGTCCTGGAAACCAGGCGCTCAATATTGATAGTGTTGTTGCTCATCATGCCAATCTAGAAATTACCAACCGTGGCTCGGATTGGATTATGCTGTGTGCGCTTTGATGGGCGCCTGTACCATTCTCTTCATGGCCTTATCCTTTATGAAGCCCTAGGAGGACCGTATATTTTACTACATAACTGCGGGTATAACCGGGGTCGCGTGTATCGCATATTTCGCAATGGGGTCGAATCTTGGGCAGACTCCCATACAAGCTGAATTCGTCCGACCGGGTAGTAGATGGGTTTGGCCGGCTGGAACCCGAGAGATTTTTTATGCTCGCTATATCGATTGGGTTATTACTACCCCTTTACTGCTTCTCGATCTCCTTCTCACGGCCGCAGTTCCAACGCCGACAATCTTAGCCGCCCTCCTCGCCGACGAGATCATCGCGCTTTAAGTGGGGATTCTGGACGTTTGGCACGGCGGCGCTCTTCTTTATTGCGTACGAGTTATTATTCGATGCGCGACGCCATGCCCAAACGCTTGGTGGGGATGCGAAGAAGACATTCATGCTCTGCGGTGTATTCCTCATTCTAACCCTATTGCATGGGGCTTGAGTGAGGGTGGTAATGTCATTCACCCCGACGGCGAAGCTGTATTTTATGGAGTGCTCGACATCTCGGCTAAGCCCGTATTCGGTCTGCTCCTCATTTAGGGCCATCGCAAGATCAGCTCGTCACAATTAGGTCTTCGTATTCGAAACCGCAGCCACGCCGCCAGCGAGAAATACAATACTGGGCCCCACAGCGTACAGTCCGAGGGTCCTGGAGCTAACGTTGGTGGCACTACCACGGGCGCCAGTCACCCTACTACCACACAAACCAACGTGTAAATGATGCTCAGATTTAATTTCTCGTCAAATGCACCTGAATACTATAGCTAATGGTTCTATATTTTACGTATCATGCACATCATTCATACGCAGGGGGTTTGAGCTCGACTCGTCACGAAACCCCTCAATCTCTCGATATATATTTGAAATTCTTTCAATGAATATTTCTTATTTTTTTCTTAATTTTTTTTTTGAAGAAGGGTCTGGGGATTTGAAATTAAAAAAAAAATGAAAAAAATAAAATATTGTATCTAGTCACGTTTCGAGGACGCAAAAAATAGTCTAAAATGACCATTGTGTTAGCTGAGGTGCTATGCTTCGACCGAGTTTACGCATAATATGACAATCTCTCTCTAGATCGTTACGCATGTTCAGGGGTTGATGTGCTAGGTCTTACGTCAGGGCTGAAACAAAATGTATCATTTCCACCCGCCTGCTCTTCTCCCGTTCCCTCTAGTGAGAAGTCTTCTCTTCTGTAAGCCAACTTCTGTGGATGAAGCCGGTGAGAAGCCTTCACCATTAAACCAGCTTTTTAATCCAAAGTCGGGCTCGCCGCCTAGCGTGCCCAGGATATCCCCAATATAATTCGTTGGCTTAATTCCATCATAATACTTGATATCCCAATCGGCCACTATGCCCTTCACAATCTCAATCCCAGCTAGGTAGATATTCTGGATTGCAATGTCGAAGCCGTTCTGATCCATGATACGAAGGTGCTGAAATGCGCTAACTGACGGCGGCGGGCGATCGAAGTCGGAACCTTCAAGCTGCTATATTAGCTGAGACATTCGAGAACAGGAAGCCATGATATTTTACCCACCGGTCCTCATCAGGATTACCCGCGAGAAATCAACGAGCCCCCAGACCGCGGCCCGCATCAGTGCCTGAAGAGTGGCGCTATCTTCTTGAGCCGAGGCGCAATACGTGATGGTGCTCTGGTTCGTCCAGAGCTTAGTCGTATTCTCGAACGCCTCGCTCAATAAAGTGCCAGAATAATACACGTCGGAGGTGGCCGTGTCGCAGCTTATGACACTAGGGTCTTTTGTTGCGGCCGAGTACGCCCCGCAGTCGACGTGATATCTATCTCGGTAATCAGCGGCACCGGCCGAGTCTGCAAGCTTGGCGCGCTGCGCGAGGGCGGCAGCAGCATCCCTTAGGTTCTCGTTGACCTCCATGACCTCGGTGCCATAGATGGTTGTCGGATACTCATCGGCGGTGTAAGCACCATACGGTAGGTATCCCGTGGAGAAGTTAGCGGGCATCTCGCGCGCGTCAATTTCGTATTGCAGAGCTACTTGCACGGAGAACTTTGACAGAGCTACACTGCCGAGCGTGCCGAGCTTTGGGTTAATACCAGCGATACCTGCTAAAAGGAAATACGTCTTGGACAGATCGAACAAGCTAGAGAGTGTGAACGCAGTCATCGATGTAGCGGCGTTGATTTCAGACTCGCCGACAGTAAGCTGGCATACCTCACCGCGCTGGTTGCAATGGACATGCGGATATAGAGGAGAAAGGCCAGGGACTGTGATGTTGTTCGCCAGAATATCTCCCGCGGTGTCGTTTGTGAGGTTCTCATACCAAACTTCTGCTTCCGGGGAGAACTTGAATTCCGATGTTATGTTTTAGTTACCTCATGCACCGGCTCGGGGGATTGTTCGAATTGCAAAGACAAGGAGACAGAATGAGGCATTAATTGAGGTGTATGCCCTAACACTTACCATGCTAACGATCACAACCTTTGGTGCTATTCTTTCGGAGCTCTGCTGGCGATATCGCAAACCGGGATAATGACTCGGAGTCTCAATAGCCGCATTCGCCCTCACTGCTATGGAGGGAACCCCGACTAACAAGGCCATTAGGGCGATATCTAGGGGCAACATGATGCTGGGTATATCGACTAGAACATAGAATACCTAACACATGTATGAAGAGGTATAAGCCCCGAGTAGGCTCGAGTCTATCGAGGACATGTAAGACTCTTATAATAGTTGAATTGGCTATGTCGAAGCTTGTTTTGATTTTTCCCTTTTTTTTTTTTTCCTTTTTTTTCCTTTTTTTTTTCTTTATTATGATCGGCTATCATATGTTATCTGCAGCTCATCAGATAAGTATCTAAATGTAGCATTGCATGTGCTTATACTGGGGGAAGCTCCCCGCTCGTTTTGAGAGAGAGAGATATGACGAGGTGGCTTCCATCACGGCCGAAACTGAAATATCCGAAGGTTGGAAGTTTGTAACTGGAATCAACGCATGTAAGGTATCTATCGGCGCGTAGTTAAGCATAGCTGTTCGCTTTCTGTGCGGTCTACATCTTCAATATTATGCGTAACCTAGCACAGCGCTTGGTCCGACAGGTTCTAGTATTTCCGCTTCTCGCATCCTGCACGTCATCATCGAAACATGTCTATTGGAACATACCTAACTTCTTAACCATCGTTACTAGCACTGCTGAGCCGCCTCCCCGTGCCTTAATTAGCAAAACGGGCAAGACTAGCAGATACCTTCGAATAGGTAACATTCCTTAATAAATCTAAGTACATGTAATCCGTACCTTGTAACAGGGATAAACGTCACATATAGAGGTCGTATTGGAATTGGATACAACGGATATTCCTCGAGAGGATTTGCTAATCTTGCCCGTTTTCTAATTAAAGCGCAATGCCAAAGGCACGGGGAGGCGGCTCAGCCAGTGCTATGTAGTATATTAAGCGCAACCTTGGAAAAGTCCAAGGATTTATTAAGGAGTGTCATTTAGCTAAACGCGTTTTGGGGGGCGGGGGGATTTCTACATACAACCCCTGCTAAGTGATCCTTTTCAAGTTCGAATTCGAATGTTCTCTCTTCACATTGGTCCGCAAAGCTTACGAAAGTCTTTCTATATATCCAATGGGTATTCTACCTCTTCGATTTTCATAACCTATTAACTTGCGGTAGAACTCCAATACGACACGCGCCTACCAATGGCATACCCCACGATGGTTGAGCAATTCACCTTACCCGACGGGCGAAACCTTTCTTACGCTGTATATGGCGATCGTGATTCTTCCCGAACCATATTCTACCATCATGGATATCCGTCAAGTCACGAAGAGGCCCTTGCATACCACGACGCTGCACTACTGCATGGTGTTCGTCTAATCAGTGCCGACAGACCTGGAATGTCATCTTCTACCTACCAGCCCAACCGACAGCTTCTCGACTGGCCCGCCGACCTTCTCGCACTTGCAGACCATCTGAAGGTGGACCGATTTGCCGCAATTGGTGTTTCTGGTGGTGGTCCGTACGCGCTAGCGTGCTGGCATAGGATACCGAGATCCCGGTTAGTGGGCCTGGGCATCATGAGCGGATTGTATCCCACAAATTTGGGGCTATCGGAGATGCTCCTCACGAATCGAGCGCTTTTCTTCACTGCTCAGTTGTCGCCGTGGCTGGTAGGACAGCTCCTTGACATTGGAATAGGATCCACCACAAGGAGCGCGAAGACCCCTGGTGAACTTGAGCAGAAGCTAGACAAGCTTATGAACACTCGGCCTAAGCCAGATCGCGAAGGTGAGAGGCCTTCCCCTAGCCCCCCTTCATTTTTCTTGTTCGCGTGGTGATGCGATAGAAAGCATGTCCCTAACTAGATGCAAAAATTAGCTTGGGAGAATGGTTCTCGCCATCTCCGAGACGCCCTAATTAATGGTATAAAAGGCGCATTCGAAAAGGGCCCAGAAGGCGCTGCTGTAAGATTCAATTCCCAAGTTTTGGCATGAATGAAGATAACTGACTCTTCACTGCGCTGTAGTGGGAGACTCGGATATACGCATCGGATTGGGGTTTCGGTCTTGATGAGCTTATTATAGAGCCTGGAAGAGTGGTTATTTGGCATGGCGAAGAAGATGTGAATTGTCCTATTTCTATGACAGAAAAGGCTGTGAAGTTACTTCGCAATGCAGAGCTCCGAGTATCCAAGGGCCAAGCTCATATGCTCATCGCGACCAAAGCAGATGAAGCTATCCAAACGCTACGTCAGATGATAGATACATATACAACTTGACAGTATTCAGTGCACGGATACCTACATGTATACATACATGTATTCACCCAACTACGAGGTACCTTGGACGGTTATTGCAGACAGGGCTCTCCTTGTTGGTACTCTTGCAAAGTATCAGGAGACTGGTTTCTCAGAAGTCCGAACTAGGGCGTTTGCGTGCTGGAAGCCTGGGCTTTTTGGGATATTGGGAACCTGAGACAGCTTACATAAGTAGACAGACAGAGAGAATATCATTGCCTACAACGTACAGGTACCGCGATCTCGTTTGTCATTATCCCGGCGGTACTCCCTGTGGTACAAGGTCCGCATCATGACACAAGCTTGATTACGCTAAGGCTTCTTAGCCGTCGTTGGAGGCCATGTACTTTGGAAGTAGATGGTTTGGCAGTAGTTTGCTTAATGTTTGCTCTCTTCAAGATCAATGTCATTGCACGCCCTACTACTTACTACCTTCAATGTTTACTAATTTTTTACCTCGGAAGCTTACATATGTACCGAACTTACTGACGTCTTTGTTTAACTTAGGTCTTACCTACCTGCATATTAATCTCACATCAATGCGCCGATGATCGCACACCGCTCTACTCTTGTATCCACCATCAATCCTCAACCAACCTATTCTGTATTAATGTAGTACAGACACCACTCTAATATTCGACACGTATCCTTTTCTAGTGAATTAATCGTCTACTCATCCCCTTCTCAGATTAGGCGAACGCAGCAAGATGGCAGAATGGTCGCTGCAAAAAGAGGTTGCAAGCCTCATCTATCCACCCGTCACTCCTAACTTTGGCGGTGATTATTGCAAAACACTTCGTCACGATACATATGATTACATTGACCCCTTGACAAAGTCGAATTGTAAGGGGAAAGCGATCTTGGTGACTGGAGGGAATAAAGGGATCGGGAAAGGTGTAGCGGTATCCTATGCTAGAGCCGGGGCTTCGCATATCGCGATTACTTCCCGCTTAGATGCTTCTAGTGTTGTGGCAGAGATTGAAAAGGCCGCGGTAGACGCGGGGCGGGAGAAACCAGCGGTGCTACAGCTACGGATGGATGTCACCGACTCAGCAAGTGTGAAAGCCGCTGCTCACACCTTAGAGGCGAACTGGGGTCGACTCGACATCCTAATCGGCAACGCGGGCTTTCTAGCAAAATATCAGAAAATTCTGGATGGGGATGAAGATGAGTGGTGGAAGAGTTTCGACGTCAATGTCCGCGGAAGTTATCTCGTCGCGAGGTCGTTTCTTCCCCTGATGCTGAAAGGAGGCGACAAGACCATCATAAATATGACATCGACTGGAGTCTCGCACTTCCATACTGGTGGGAGTGGCTATCAACTCAGCAAGTTCGCTCTTCTGCGATTCACGGAATATCTCATGGCGGAGTATGCCGATCAGGTAAGCAAGGGATGAGATTCCCGTTAGATGAAGTTCGTCTAACTTGGCCTTAGGGACTACTTACTTACTCATTACACCCAGGGGGGTATGTAACGATTTTCTTCGTTGATCTTTCTTCGATTTATTTTGTTGCAGTTTTTGTTGATAGGTCATATTTGTGAACAGGGTAGCGACCGATCTAGCTCAGGGGTTACCGGAACAAACAAAAGGTGCGCTATAGTTGAGCAACTGTAGAGGATTATGAATACTGATTACGAGAGAACTAGCATGGTTGAAGTGTACACCGGCTCTAAGTGGAGATACCATCGCATTCCTGACAAGCCAGAGGCAGGAGTGGTTAGCGGGCCGGTATCTTAGTGCTATGTGGGACATGGCTGAATTCTTTTCCAAGACGGACGAGATTATCGAGAAAGACGCTTTGAAGATGAAAATGACATTTTGATTCAAGACTTGCTGGACCTCCGGGGCATTTCTCTAGTGCCGAAGAATCTAGCTCCGACTACCTTCGGAGGTTCCAACTCTTGATGGGATAAGTCCCAGAAGCTCAAAATCCGCTTCCCTTCGGAGTTATTGATGATATGCAGGAGTTTGAAGTAGTGATTTATTATATAAATGCCTAAGCTTCTAAAGGACTCGAATTACCTTCTTCTGCAGATCTCAACTGCATCCTTGAAGAAGAAAAATGCCCCAATGGTGGATATAAATTCGTCTTGGTCTCCTGCCGTTTTCTTGGCCCCTCTACATCTCTTATCCTATTCCACGCTACTGGGCACAGAACTCTACCAGTCATTTGTCGTGACGAAGATATGCTACCAAGCACTGCCAAGGTCTGCATTCAACACACTTCAAAAGCGCGTCTTTCCCATCTATTTCCGCAGCCAGGCTCTGCTCCTCCTATTAACAGCTTGTGGGAGAGCAAGAGTAACTGGATACCATTCACCGTCGCGAGGGTCACAGCGCTCTTGAACCTAACGATATATGGTCCTCGAACGCGCCAGATAATGATCGATCGTATCCATCAGGGTATTAATACGTCAAACGCTGGGACAATGGTAATCGCGACACAACCATAGCTAACCAAGCCACAGAAACACGAGACGGAAGGAAGTTAAGTAGCATTACCGAGCTGAGCGATGATATGAAGGCGCTGAATAGGTCGTTCTCGCGAAATCATGCAATGAGCATCCATTTAAACCTGATTTCAATAGTCGCAATGATTTGGTGGGGTTGGAAACTGGCTTCGAGACTAGAATTCCGAGTATGATACAGAGTTGGAGACAGAGTTGGATATAAGGGGTGGAGGTGAGTGGTTACCAAGCAATGGCAGCGGTGTTTCCCCTAGGACTGGGCATTCCCTGGCGGATGTATTCGCATTAATGAGGAAAACCCACTCCATGATTACCTACCTACGTCTAGATAATTCATTTTTTAATGAAATAAGTTACCATCGAGTATTTTAGATAACCTCCTTTTGTAGGTTTGTAGTCACACATTATATCTCGAGAACAAGCTTGGTGCAGCTGACCCCTGCCTTCAATGTGTCCAGGCCCCGGTCGATGCCTCGAAGACCTCCATCGAGCAGATGGATCTTGGGGCTCGGAACTATCTCGCGCTTCTCTAATTTCTCTTTCAACCAGACGTTGAAGATGAATGAGAGCTGCTTGGCTCGCTCCTTGGCGTCCAACGAAGCGACAACAAACTTGGTGTCAATACCTTCAGCAGTGGGGTCGCCGGGTTTCAGCGGAGGCGCAGAGGCCAAACGAGCAGTCCCGCTTCCCTTCAAGACCTTGAGAACATTCAGGCAATGCTCGAGAGCACCTACAGCGTCGTAACCAAACTGGAATGTGAGTCCATCTTCCCTAGCCGCCTGAATAATGGCTTCCTCCACACCAGCGTCCTTATAATCGAAGACTCTAGATGCACCCAGCGACTTGATGTACTCGTGGCGCTTAGCGCTCGCGATACCGTAGACAATAAAGCCCAATGTCTTAGCGACCTGCACAGTCATGCCACCAACACTGGACTAAAGTGCGCGGAGTCAGTATGTCGTCTTTCCAACGAATTTACGGGAACGGCAAAAAAAACCGAGAGATTTGGTTCAATGTTTTAGCTCAATGCACTTGATCTCTAGGTAATGCATGCTCACGGACAATCTATCATAGAACCAAGGCAGACAGGATAATGAACGAGGCCGGTTGGTACTTACAGAAGCACCCCAGACCAAGATTCCTTCTTTGTCACTGGAGAGATAGGAGGGGTTGCGAGAAATACCAATGGTCTCAAAGCCAGCCCAGGCCGTGGCGACTGCCATAGGAAGCGTCGCAGCTTCATTGAATGTGATGTGGTCCGGGACTGGAGTGACATTCATAGCAGGAACAACGGCCCGCTTCTGGAAAGCACCGTAGTCAGGTGAACCTTTGACGAAGAATGCCGGTGCGAAAGCCGTAACACGGGATCCAGGTTTGAAAACGTCGGGGGAGTTGGAGCCAGCCTCGAGGACGACGCCGCTGATATCTGAGCCTAAAACGGCAGGGTAACCCGCGACGTTGAAGCCGAAGTCACGCATCTTCCAGTCAATAGGATTCAGGGCGATTGACTTGACCTCAAGGAGTAGCTCATCGGGACCAGGCTTAGGGGTCTGTCGTTCTTGGACCTTGAGCGGCTGAGCTTTTCCGGTAGCTACGGCGGCAAGATGAGTTGCCATTATGCATTCTAAGGTTGTTCTGATAAACCTTAGGAGTTAGTTGAACAGGGTAAACAGTGTCAATGGTTCAAGTAGTAGGTATTCGATTCTGGTAAATAGAAAGACGTTGGGTTTCAACAATGTCTTTTTTTTTTGTTTTCCATTTGCTACCCTATGTATCTAGATGGGTACATAATACAGCTCGGGTTTGAGATACATTACCAGAAACCCGTACCCGAGCATTTTCATTTTTCTATTTCCACATTCAGATACATTACCCGACATGATGCATGAAAATCTTCAGGTACATGTATGTACCGTCAGACACAACATACATACCATATACTTGTACATATATATACCATATATATGTAGATACATACATGTTACTTCAATACGTATGCCTATTCAAATTTACAATAAATAAAATATGTCATATAGTTCCGAGGTACTCTCTACTAGGTTAGTTATATGTACAGACAAATGTGCCCCCGTCCAATCCTTCTATCCGGCATTCCAACTCCGGCCAAAGCAAGCATTTCGCTAACAGGCACAGCCTCTCGCTATCATCTTCAAACACTGATTCCAAAAACACGACGGAAGACGGCTTGTCTAAGCGACGAAAACCGCAGCTCGTTTTCTGTTGTTGTTAGCGTTGTTGGCATTGTTAGAATTGCTATTGGCAGCGTTGCCACGGCCATTTCCGCCCCTGTTTCCATTATTGGCGTTGTTGGTGTTGCTATTGGTATTGCCGTTATTATTGTTGTTGTTGTTCCCACGCCCATTACCATTTCGGGACCCCCCGTTCGTGGCAGCGCTGGTCTGAGATGCGGACGCAGCAGAAGTCGTGGTACCAGCATTCCCGGCGGCTGATGTAGCTGATGCCTTCCCCGTGATAACCGACGGAGTCTGGACAGACGCAGGGAGACTGGTGATTGACTGCCCTAATATCGAGCTGACTACAGCTACATTCTGCAAAGCCTCGTCCGAGCCCGCGTTTTGGATAGCAGCTACGGCCGCAGGAAGGTCCGCCTGATCCTGAGCAACTTGGGCGAACACCTTCTCCAGCGACAGCGATGTGTCAATATTAGCTGGAGTGTTCTGCTTAGGTTCTACATCTACCTGTTGAACAGGGAAGCAACCGCCTAGTTTTCACAGTCAGCAATTAGTATTTCTCTAAGTGGGAAACAACGCGACTCGATATCATAGGTGGGTGAGAATGTCCTCATAGTCTACAGGAGAAAATAAAGGGTGGACCTACCGAATGGCCCGGCAGCTGCATTGTTCCTACAGCGGACGGTACAGACATTGCCAGCGGAGGCTGTAGAACAGTGATTAGTATGCTACGAAGCCTTTGGGAAGTCTCGAAAGGACTAGGGGGAGTCTAGGACTTACATCCGGTGCAGGCGAAGGAATCAGGCATGTTAACGGTAATTTCAAAGTCCTGGGTCTTTGCCTGAGAGAAGCCATTGACGCCTGGGACGTTATTTTCGACCGTTAGGTTCTGGCTGATGACACCGTTGTTTCCGGCTTCGACCTGGTATATCGCTTAGTACATGGTTTACCGATTCACACTGAGGGCAGACTCACAAGATCGCAGGTATAAGGACCAGCACCATCTGCATTCACTTGATGAATGGTAACCTTTACTTGTGAACCGGATTTCACTTGAGTAACAGCGCCTGCAGCAAGTGCGTTCTCCGTGTTCTCCCCGATATCAATGTTTCCGGAAAGCTCCGTCCGTCCGCACTCATTTACGACGTTGGCCGCGATCTCAGCATCTCGTATAATAGTGGTGTCCTGTTGGCATGGGCTGATAGAGGTGCAATTTCTCGCCAAATCAGGTTCGACTAGGAATGTGAGCTAAGATTGCAGCGGGGAAACCTGTTAGGGTGTCTACCTTTGAAGCCAACACTTGCTGGTGAGCCATCAATACCTTGGGCGTTTAGGATGACGCCATGTGCCTGGGCGAGAGCCAGTAAGGACGTAAGCGATAAGATGGAAGAAAAGGAAGGCATCTTGTGCGTATATGCAACAACGAGCAGCACCGGGCCGGCAGAAGGAGAGGGCTCAGAAAAAAAGAGAGAATGAATTAAGAATAGAACTGATCCACAGGATCGTCGACGATGAAAGGAAGTTGGGAAAGGAAACCGGCCTACTGAGAAACATGAAAGTAGATCATCTATGGTGAACATCACACGTCTATATAATAGGCAGGCACTGGAAATCTCGTTTGAGCCGCCCAGGCTAGTAGTCCCGTCCGAGATACCATGCCCGAAGGGACCTGCCGAATAGAAGCATCCCTAGACGGGTTGTATGAACCAATGTCCTACGCGATCTGTGTCATGCTGGTGGGTTTCAAGCAACCAGAGGAGCCCACCTGGTATGGACCTCTTCTTCTATTCGGACATATTTGTCCTCCAGGCAAATACGTACTGTGCACGTACTAAAATAATGAGTACTATGTATGTAAGAACCGTTTCGAGTTTCCATTATCGCTCACGAGTGGATTTTCGACGCAGTATGTATGTAGCGGATCCCCACAGGGGTACCTGTTAGAACGTTGGAATTGGTCTATACTACTGTTCATTTATCCTTGCAGAGATGTTCGCAAGGATATCACAAAGGAGGCGCATTGTCCAAGCGACCCAAGAATCATCAAGGCTTAAGATTCAACACAGACTCCGCCCAAAAAAAGGGCAAGTGGAGGTATATACATACGATCCCTATTTCTAGTGCCGCGGGTTAGTGGTACATACGGTAGTATGTAGTAAAGACAGAAGAAGCTGTCCCGTAGGTGACGAATTGGAATGAATATTCATACGGCCGATGAACCTTGACAAAGACTAAATCTACGGGAATATCTAGAAGCGAAATGAGAGGCACTTGTTCCTTAGAGCCTGTATTCAAAGCTTCAAATATATTAAAAGCTGGAAAATTGGTCCCGGCGATACGTTGGCATTGCCTATCATCAATAATCGAGACGGCAATTCGGTTCAAGCCGATGGTAGTTTTCAGAGGCGTAGCACTCAGGAACCCCGGAGCAATGATCGCTTATGATCTGCCGGTTAGCGTTAATCCTTCCACGTTTCGATCCTTGTGCCAGATCTCGGGCCAAGACGTTTCTAGTGTGGATATCACGGTAATTACGGGTACTGAGTACTCTAGTAAATATGCTAGGTAGCTTTAAAGGGGAAATAAAAAGGTACCAAGGGCCGGGGGAGTCCTTGCGCTCGTTATCCCTAGAAAGGTATGAGCAAGTCAAGAAAATGATGCTATGATCTGCTGATATCGGACGGTCGCACTGCTGTTGGTCCATGAGGACTGTTTCAAAATATCAGTGCACCAATAAGAAACTAGCAAGAGATCGCATGCTACCTGACAGGACTTGACGGCGCATACATGGGTAAGTTTTGATCAACATGATTGTCCCAAGGATGTTCTACTACTACCGTACATACCTACCTACATACATAGTACAATCGACAGTAACAGATAAGCAGTACGGAATAAAATCGATATATCTTAATGCGTCGTCGAAACACTTACCCACTTACCTCCACTACGAAAAGTTGTCACAAGCTAGCTATAAACTAGTTTATTACCCTATTTCCTGACTGAGTCCTGTTCAGGGGTTATTGCGTCGACCCCACCGCATTTCGTTGCCAAGATGCAATAAGAATCAGTTAGCGCGCCAGTCAGGCCTTGACCCTTAGTGTGCGTAGTGCTGTAAAGAAATTGAATCACACGATGAACTAGGTAGGAAGTCTTCGTGTCTCATCGTGTATCAACAATACACGAAACTATCCATTTTCATGCTCGCTACATTATGGAGTTCAACCCTCTAGCCTTCTTTTTTTTTAAAAAAAAAAAAAATTAGTAATAATAATGATAATAATAAATAAATAATGAATCGGCATAGTACCTAGGAGAGTTAATATTTAGCGTATGCCATAGGCTCCCAGACCATAGAGTATGTAGTTTTACTAGCATCATTTACAACGTTGCTTGCTTAACGGGAATCTACTTATCTAGTCGTAATCCCACTTATATCAGAGGGTTTTCTAAAAAGCTATACTTCATGTGTACCATGTTGAATCAAACTATCCACCCGTTTAGGTGAGTCGTTACCTACCTAGGTAGGTGGACATCAAAACATGACATTCCAATCCATGGTCTAGCTTTTGGGGGAAGACGAAAAGCGCATCCGCATAGTAATATATTTAGACAAGGAAAGGGATACGAAGGACTACCACCTGGTGGAACAAATCAAACGTGGTGATTTACTATAGTGCTGTACCAAAAGGACCCTGAAAGAGGTTATAAGACTTCACATCGTGCATTTTATTGTCCACGATATCCAAAAGCTATTTCTAAATTCTTCTCAGCTAAAGTATACAACCCATGAACACAATACAAGTTCTAACTGCAATATACCCTTATATTACCCTTCTATTCTTCTCTCCAAATACAGTGAATGTTTTGATGGAAAATTGCACACGCGTCCCAAGGCATAGCGTGAGAAATAACTCAAACCTGTAAAGTCGTAGCATCGACCCTCTTGTGGGGTGTCTCCTGCTCACACTCTTTCGTCCTCGTTTCGAGAACACCCCAAATAATGCCCACTGTTTCACGCTGAGCCAGCCTAGGATATATTCTACAAGATAGGAGACGTCAACGCCGTAGAGAGAATGTCCCGGTATCACTACAATTAGTGGCCGATATCACTTGGATTAACCCAGAATGCATACCCCGACGCTTCATCAGTAAGGAGTACAAATATGGGTAAACCTCTTTGACAAAATGTTAGCTTTTCCCTGAATATTAAGAGCCGCACTGCATTTTGATAGCACCACTCACCCTATTAAGAAAAGAAAAGGTGCTCTTGAGGGCCATCACTAAATCTGACGTAGGCTACAAGTGGGAAGGTCTACCTAGGCACTTAGACTTGGGGTTATCGTTTAAGAACATATAAGATCGTCATAATGTTTCTACCTAAGTAGGTAGCTAGGCTTACTCACCTTACTTACCTACCTATGTTTATATTAGATGACTTCTTACCTGGCTGACACGACGGTGGGTACCTGCTTAGCTGCAACCATATAATATCAGCGGCGTTTATCGAAAGAGATACATAGTAAAATTCGGGTTGTAAAATTAGTAACTCGCAAATTTAACGACATGATGAGTCTTGAAGAAATTTACTGGTATGAATGAATGCAAAGGAGAAAACATAGACTGATACATATGGTTTGGCTATTGTATTTGAGTGCTCGGCTTCCCGCGGAAAATCTACAGAAATGCAGTAATTATAAGCAGAAAAAGGGTATTCATATCGCGCATAGTCACTAATTGATGCCCTGGCCAGGGTATTATTACAGATTCAGATTCAGCTTTATAATAGTCTGTTTCCAAAAAGGAGTACAAAAGTCTAGATTATAGCTTCCATGTCATATCCTATTCCAAGATTAAAATAGATAGCCGGTCAAGGTCCCTCTTCTTCTTCCCACAACAGAGAAAGCCATCATGGACGCATCGAATGCACAGGCGCGATATAGTAGCTTGATCTCGTCACATCGAGACTGACATTAAGTAACACCCCTGAATTGTATATCTAGGCCGTCTCACATGACGCCAGCCTCCCATACTACCCTGAAAGTCCTATATCATTTTCGGTCGTCTTACATGTGATGACTTGCCAGGTATGGAAAAGTATATCCCACTATATGCAAGGTGTTATTCTTCAAGCGTTCTGACATCATCAATAAAGAGTGAGATTGAAGCCTTGCAAAATTGTGATATAAGCAGAAAGTGAGTGCTTCCGGAATATATCTCGTAATACAAACAAGTCAGACATGTAAAGGCCCGGTAGGGCGATTGGTGACCCTCGCAACGATTGTGCCGACCTCATCGATTGCACTTAGCTTCTCGTCACGATATCTGATGCTCTAATTAATCTGACAAGCAATAGCCTATGTATCCCCGGCTTCTCTTCAGTCAAGATGAATCCAGGTCTATCACACAAGTATAAAAGCATGCTACCATCCCATACTCTTTAAATGGAACCGTCAAGAATCACTCAAGTTACATGAACACTGGTCGCTTCTGAATTACGAGTCACATATATTTAAAACACCAACAATGTCTCCTCCACCCGCGGAATCCGGCTACAGCCTCGTCTGGTTCGACGACTTCTCAGGCGCCGCAGGATCCTTACCCAACCAATCCAAGTGGAACATTGTATCAGCAGGCCCTAACCTCGGCAACCAGGAGGTACAGCATTACACCAAAAGCACCTCTAACTGCTCCCTTAGCGGCTCAGGCGTGCTACAGATCACCCCCCAGCACAATAACGGCCAGTGGACTTCTGCACGCCTAGAGGGCAAGGATGCCTTCAATTGTCCAGACGGCCACCGTATGCTATTGCAGGCTGAGTTGCGAACGGGAACGCATCCTGCTAACCAGCAAGCCGGCATCTGGCCTGCGTTCTGGGCACTCGGCAACGACATTCGCAATGGAAAGAATGTTAACTGGCCGCAATGCGGTGAATGGGACAGTAAGTGGACGCCTAGAAATTCCAATTCTAGCCAGATTTTATTGGGATAAGAGATTGTTGTGCTAGCCTTTGATTTGACAAGAGGAGGAACATAGCAATTAGGGTAATTACTAATTGACGTTTAGTTATGGAAAACGCTCACGGTGCCGACTTTTCCCTTGCCACGTTGCACTACGGGCACGGAGGTGACCACCTGAGCAAGGGGAGCCAAAGGCAGACTTTCCAGGTCGAATCCTTTCATACATGGGCCATAAAGGTCAACCGCAGCCCTAACAACTGGCAGGATGAAACTTTGGAGTGGTATCTTGACGGCAAGAAATTCTTCCAGATTAAAGGGAGTGATATTGGTGATGGAGAGCTTTGGGGCAGGGTGGCCCATAAGAGTTTCTTTCCTATTGTTAATGTGGCCGTAGGCAGTAATTTTCCAGGTAAGTTATTGTTTAATATGTCCTATATAATATCACGTCGTACTAACCTACCGTGATAAAGGAGGCGGCCAACCTGATGACAAGACGACTACAGGTCTAGGCAGTGGCCTTCAAGTTAAGTATGTTGCTTGCTACAAGAGCAGCTAAGGCAAAATAATACGGAGAATGTCGATATACTAAGACCTCGCGGTTTTGGTGTTGAACCGGTATTTACATCGTCGTGGATCATCTCTCACTTTTAGCTTTGAAATAAAAAATGAAAAAAACTCATGGAATTAGATAGCTCCTACATCACCGTTAAATAAAAATTGAGTACATTAAAAATCCTACTTCGAGTGAATATACATTACCCGTCGTCTATGTAGTTAACTTGACATGCGGTTAAGGTAGTTAGAGTTAGGCATGTTTCAATGCTTATGATAACAAAACATAAACCTCCCTCCCATTTAATAGTATGATTTTCCGAATATACAATAGAAGTTATCTATTGAACCCCCTCTGTATCAGCAATCCTGAAAACGTATTTGATACCATGCGCCTTGCCGGCCTTCAGATCTTCCAACCCTTTTTGAAGTCCGGAAAGCCCTCCAGGCACAACAACTTGGGGTTGAGCCTTGAACCACGATTCCTGCAGGCCCCTTCCGATGTATCTAAAGTAGACGTAACCGAAATCCTTCTCGTCGGAGTGTACTGAGCCCACTAGAGTGACAGATTGTGTGACATGGGAGGGAAATTCATAGTCCTTTGGCGGCAAGACGAGTGTTACTATTAGTGACCACTCAGCGAGCCGGGTGGGGTACCGAGCAAGCCAAATTAGCTAAAATAGACCAAAAGTCACCTTTTTTTCTTATACCGTTTGTAACGAATTTAAATTCTTTTAAATTAAGGTTTTATTTATGGATACAGGCAATTAAAATCTACACAATACTACTTTTTTGATATTAATCAAAGCGTTAATAGTAAAGTTATAATTAAAAAAACATACGGTAAAATTAAATATTAATAGGTTTAAAAATACTAATCTTTAAAATTTTATAAATAACTTAAAATAATAAATAAAAAATCAACAAAATATATTAAAAAATTAATAATTAATACTTTTTTTAACCATATTAATAATAACTTATTTTTAAATAAAGCCACCTAAAAATAAAACATCTTATAATTTATACTTAGCTATAAAATTAAAGGTTATAATATTTCATTTAAACCTTATCTTTAACTTAAATTAATTAATAAATAAAAGCAATAACTAATCTAATAAATTTTATATTAAGAA
Organism: Hypoxylon sp. CO27-5; assembly: GCA_002120305.1. Taxonomy (NCBI): domain Eukaryota; kingdom Fungi; phylum Ascomycota; class Sordariomycetes; order Xylariales; family Hypoxylaceae; genus Hypoxylon; species Hypoxylon sp. CO27-5. The sequence continues at coordinate 19,661 of KZ112538.1, read as the reverse complement.
AAGCTTAAATTTACTTTAACATATGTTATAATACATTAAATAACTTATTAAATATTTTATATTAATAACTTTAAAAACCCACTTAAAAAATATTAAATATAAGGCTTTAAAAAAAGAAATTTATTAATTAGGAATAAAATAAATTAAATAATTAAAACTATAAGATTTAATAATTTTAATTTAAAATTAATTAACTAATATTTTAATATTAAAAAGCATAAATACAACTAAATACACTTAAAGCTAACTTTTAACATAAACAAGGATAGGTTAATAATTAATTAAAGTATATAATATATTTATATACTTTTTAAAGCTAAAAAATAGCTTATTCGATTAGGAAAAAATAGTTTAATCTTTAAATTAATTTCATTTAAGCGTATAACTTTTAAAAGACTTAAAAATAACTTATAATATACTTTTATTAAATATATTAATACCATAAATTTACTACTTAAATTAGGCCTTATTTTTAAAGGAAAAGATTTTTAAATAAGCTAATTTAAAAAGTAATTTAATAAAATTACTAATTAACATTATATAACCTTTAAAAATAACTAAATAAACAATAATATTAATATTAAATAACTTAAATAAATATTTATCCTTTAAACCACTTATCTTATAAAATATAATAATAAAATATACTTATTAATTATAAATGACTATAAAAATTATATAATAATAAGAATAATTAATTCTTTACATTTAAAAGCTATTTTTATATTTTTACAATTTTTTGTTAATTTTTAATCATGTTTTAAGCTAATAGCTTTTTTCTTAATACAAATTCTTTAACCTATGCTTTATAAACAACATATACTATTATTATTTACTAACATACACGTTTTACAATTTTTAACCTTTAAATAATAATCCTTTTAATACTTTTAAAGTTATATATTACCAAATAATAACTATCCTAACTACTTAAACTAATATAACGCCACTTAATAAATTAAACTTTATTTAATACTTTTTATAAGCTAAAAGAGAAAAATTAATAAAAAAAAACATTAAATTAAGCTAAAAAGTTATTAGTAACTAACCCATTAACAAATTAAAGGCTTTAAAACATTTTAAAATTTAACCTAATTAAAAAATAATACTATAATTAATAGTAAAGAATAAAAAGGTGGACCTTTTAAAACGCCACCTTTTAAGCTTATTTACCGTTAACAAAATTAAAAATATATGCTAAAATTAATTTTTAAAAATTTATAAAACTTTATATAATTTATCTAAAGTAATTAAAAATATATAAACTAAAATTAGGCTATAAGATTATAAGAATTAAACTTTTAAGGCTAAAATTAAATATTTAAAATTAAAACGTTATTATAAAATCCCTAACTTAAATAAAAAATTTATAAATATATATAAGATATTAGTAGCTTTTAATCTATTAAATAAGCCATTTAAAAAACCTAATAACCTTATAATTATTAAAGAATTAAAGAGTAAAAATAAAGAGTTAAATAAGTTAAGTAAAAATAAATATAACCCTATTTCGAAGCTAATAACTACACGTTCCAGTAAGCTAATATAGCAACCAGTTAAATACAATAATTAAGACTATAAATCTCTTTTAAATAAAGTTAAATTAACATTTTTACGATTTATTTTGGTCTAGATACAGCTATTAAAAATAGGTGACTTTTGGTCCATTTTGGCCAATTTGGCTTGCTCGGCACCCCACCCGGCTCACTGAGTGGTCACTAATAGTATCTTGGCGCCCTCGGCGAGGACCTTGCTCACGTTCACGTAGCTATTATTTTCCGAAGTGGAATCGAAAGCGTAAAGGAGCTTCGACTTCCCAGCCACTTTCTTCAGGCCCTCGACGACGGCGTCATCACCATCCCGGTAATCGATGATAGTGTCTCCCTTGCTACGGTCGATCAACGTCTCCACGTAGGGTTTAGAGTGTCCGGCTACGCAAATCAAAGGGTGGATGTTGCTCTTTCGAGCAAACTGAACTGCGTAAGCACCAACAGATGAAGCAGCACCGTAGATGACAAGAGGGATTGCCTCGATTGCTGGAGTCCACGGTTGTGGGAGACCAAGCCGGGCATATAGGCCGACTGCGGCCGTCATAGTAGCCAAGGGGATGGCAGCTCCCTCTAACGAATTTATTAGCACGCATGGAAGTTTCCAATCTCATTCACGTCTGCGGTTAACTCATACCCTCAAATGTAGTCTTCTGTGGGATGTGGAATGTGGTGTGCTGCCACGCGATGGCATATTCTGCGAAAGACCCGTGAGGAGAGAGGATCTCATGAAAGGCAGCCACTCGGTCACCGGGCTTGAATTCGGTCACGTTAGAGCCGACTTCTTCCACGAAGCCAGCAATATCGTCACCGGGATTCATGGTAATTTGGCGCCAGTCTGGCACTTTCCAGTCCTTGGGGTTGGATCCGCTCACGACGACCTTGATAAGAACCTGATCGGCATTAGGTTTTGGGATGGGCGAGTCAATGATATTGACCTTTGTCCCTAGCTTTTGTGAGTTCTACTTGAGGAGCATATTCGGGTTGTCTAATAAACCGACCTGGAGCTACGATAGCTTCCTTCATTGTGAGGTTGGGTGTGCTTGAGATCCAATAGAAGGGGGAAAAATGAATGAATGAGATAGAGAATAAGCTGTCTCTGATGTGGATGAATACAGTCGTGTACAGCGTGGTTATCGTAGTCCAAGATCACTACTAATAGCAGGTTCTCGTAGGATTAGATACCTATCTATGTATATATAACCTAATATGTCTCCGAGCTCTCCGAGCCGGATAATCTCATGGACCGCTGTTCTATTGGCTTTCTCTTACCGTGGATGCTACTTTGGGCCGGGGGGTGTCTCATGATGATAAATCAGCTAGGTATGGCGTTGCGATTGAACCGACCAACCTCCGTACGGTATAGATTGCATCATACATACGAATGTCACTCGGCGTTCGACACTAAAATGAAGATACTAGCTTTCTTTTTCGGGCTAAGAGATCCGATCCATGCGCCGTAACCTTTTACTTAGGCTTAGAATTCAACCCTCTTTACCTCTTCTAATCAAATCAAGTGCATCGCTGTACGTTATATTGACCTTGATTCACCTAGGTACCTAAGGTAGCTACGCATTCAAAAGTACCGAACTTCATGTTGCCTAACCCTCGAAATCCTTGAAGTTGGAATAGTACCATTCATACCACAGCCTGCCTCTACACAAGACGATACAGTGTGGATATATCTAATCTTCCCCGACTCGATCCTGAACATATGACTATCGGGCATCGGCTTCTGGCCTTGCGATCGGTCTAGCCCCGGGAATCCGAGGAATATGTCGACGACTCCCATGACCTCATCCACGACGAAACGGCGGTTGGTGACTACGAGCGTTGACGGTAGGCCAGCAGGCGTGCAGGAATCCCCGGTTATGTTCAACGGCGCCGTTGAGGCGCCTCCCTCAAGTCTCCGACATATAGTATCAAATGGAATGATGATGCTGGCATTCTTGAACCGCTCAAAGTAAGCGTTTCCGGCAGCTTGGATTACCTCTCGGCTGTCTCGCTTGTCCTCGGGAATAGGATCCCAGTTCTCAAGCGAATTCCAATACAAATATCCCGTCGCATTGAAAGCCCAATCCCCGGCATCCGTCACGATCGATTCCATCAATGAGATTTTGTTGTCGCTATCAAAGATTATGCGCGTGCCGATCACATATTGGTGTGGGTTACTCGCGGCGATAAGCTCGGTGAATGTCGCGCAATTGACGGTATCATGAATGCTGCGGCTGTGGTCTATCAAGATAGACTCCGTTAAAACTCCCTCCGTGATGGCCTTGGGGACTTCATTCTCGGTGTATGTGACATTAGGCGCTGTCAGAGCTGCCACATCACTGGCGGATCCTGCAGCTTGAGCCGCGACATACTTGTCTGTGGCTCCCGTGAGAAACTCTCTTGTGCACTCAGCTGAAGCCGCTACAGAAAATAGGAGCCAGCTTAGTAGAGCAGAGAGAAGCATATTCCAGGAGCTCGCCCTCGACGAGAATCGGGTAATCTAAATTAGGTACAGTCGAATCCGTATCTACTGACGGCAAAGAATAAATGCCTATGGGTTAATCCCACCAGGGAACGAGGATTACTTCTTTATATACATGTTCACTCACCAACAGCATATATCAAACATTGCCACACGGATAACCCTTATCCTTAGGGCACAACCAAAACAGCCTATTTATGCTCGATTTAAATTACCTACCATGCTGCTGCAGGCTGAAGCCATTATCATCCGACCAATCAATAACTTTCTACACGACTCTCAACGTTACATAATCTTACACCAATGATTGCCATTCCCTAGGAAATATAATATGTAGAACTACTATCAGAGATCGGATGAGGTTAGCACCTTGCCCATAGCTATAGGGAAGAATCATTCCGAAGGGGACGAGCCAAGGCAAGAAATCAAGATCCGGTGTTTAGGTGATTAGTAGGCAGACAGTGGCGAGATGTCAAATCCTACCTGTGTATTTCTATTAGAATCTCTTCCATGATCAAATTTAATACAATGCTAGTCTCGACTAAGTTCCTGCCGGTAAGCGACTAATGTACACCTCTTGCCATAAAAGCCAAGGTAGGAAATCCATTGAGGGGTCATGCATAGGTATCTTCTATAGGACTCAAATAGAGACACATGATTCAATGATCCCCATCAACCGGTTTCCACGTACACCGGGACGAAGAACATAAACTCTTGCACACCACTCTAGGGAATGCAAAAGTCGATCCAGCTGCCTAAGTAATCTAACCGATTGCGACTGCTGTCCTGGAACTCATGCTCTCGATATATCTCCTCGAATTCCTTGTAACTAAGCCTGCCCCAGCCACCTCTTTCCCTTGCCTCCTGCTCTGCAAGGTCAAGGCGTTTCCAGGCCACAAGTGTAGAACGGGGTATAGAGGGTGCAGACTCGGATTCAAGAGTATTTTCCTCAGTGATCCGAGCTTTCTTTTCGGACGTGCCGCTACCGTTGGTGCGGTTCTGATTCGATGTGTTCTCTTCCGCTACCTGAGATGCAGGATGGTCAAGTGGCGTGTGTGTTACACAGTTAGGGCGGTTCTGGGGCAGAGTCGGGTCACGATATTCTGATTCTGGAGTGTGTGTATCGTCCGTTGAAGTTGTCCCTTCAGCGGTGGCTTGTCTTCTGTCATTCTCAATATGTGTTTCCGTAGCTGGACCTGAAGGAGATATAGACTCGGTCGTTTCGTCATCCTCGCGAGAGGGGCTAATTGAGTACCCGCTGGCTGACAGCAATTCGCGCAAGCTCTGGTGCTGGATAGGACGGTTTTCGTTAGAAGCGTGCGCCCGGCGTCTCTCCCGCGATTGGTTTCTAGACTCTCTATCCTCCTCTCCTTCAATGTCGACCGTCTGCAGGAGCTCTCTGTGCTTCTCACGCTGTTCCTTGGTTTCAGCCGCCTGGACGGCAAGATCTTCCTTCTTTTTGAAAATCTCATCTAGTAGTTCGTTGAAAGCTTGCTGTGTAACCTGATAGAGTATTTCCTTGCCGGCGTCTCGCTCTGCATCTGGTATTTCCATCCCGCCCCACCTCTCCGGGACACTTCGCGAAGAAGTGGACGGGTTGGACCTAGTCTCAAAATCATCCGCGTCTTCGGCAAATCGCACTTTGGAAGACGATCTCGACCGTGGGGACAGAAAATGGGGCGCGGACTTAGAGGATTCAGCTATGCCGTTCAAATTCAGCAGCACGTCCTGATTTTCGTCCCATCCTTGGGGAGGTAAGGCCCCTTCTTCCTCATCTAAATAGAATTGGCGACGCTTCCATCTCTCAAGAAGCTGCCTTCTGGCGAGGACCCTCTTCCTTTTGTCAACGCCTAAACGGTGACTACTCGCTACCATAGCTTGGTGCTGCACCCTAAGCTGACTCTCTGTGGGTAATGTATTGGTAAATCTGCTAGCGTCCGGAATAGCCCGAGTCGAAATTAATTCTGAGGTATCGTCTGCTAGGTTGCGGTCAGGATGTTCAACATTATCAGTTTCGTCAGCTCCTTCATTTTCGGCATCGCTTTGCCCATCTTCATCGGAAGAGCCAGTCTCGACGTCATCAGCTAGAGAATGCTCTTCGTGCCGGAGCGACTCGAGAATGTCGTCAAGTTGAGTATAGTCGCCTGAGAGTAACGATGCTAGATCGACCGCGTTGTGAGGCGGATTGATTATCCCAGACCAATAACGGGTACCTCGACTAGGGGATTGAGGTCTCCTTGAAGAAGACCCGAATGATTCTGTGAAGAAGCTCTGGCTGCTGTTTCGAGCGAATAAACTGCTTAGGATCTCCTCGCGGCCGGACGTGTCTGGCTTATCCTCGTTCACAACCCCCTTGCCATCATTGACCTCAACGTCTCCGTTTGACCGGAAGATCTTGCCTTCCATCGGTCTAGAGTGATCGGCGGCAGGAACCCTACCTTCCCTACCAAAAAGACTACTCAAGGGTTGCCTACCATTAATGAGTTGTTGGGCTTCAGTGGTCGTCATCATGTGATCGTCAAGACCTTCAAGAATGTCCTTGTGCATCTGCTTGTAGAGAACATAGTACGCTCGGAACATACGCAAGAAATCCCGTCGACTTACGTAGCCGTCGCCATCAATGTCGTAGCCGTCAAATGTCCTTTTCAGTTTATCCTTCCGCTTCCTGTATGATACGCCGTGTAGGAACTCTTCGAATCCGATCAGGTCGTCGTGGTTGGTGTCGTAAAATGCGAACATGCGGTCGTGGATAAGGTTAGGCGCAGCATGCCGATAGCCACCAGATGGGACGAGGCAGCGCTCGAATGTCTTTCGGTCCATGGCCAAACCAAGCCCATCCGGATCATCCCTCCATTCGGTATTAGCCATAAACGTCCACTGCTCCCAGAAAGCATCGAGTTCAACACGTTCAAAACCCGTGTCTTGAGACCATTTAGCGAGAAGATACCGTGGCAGGTTACGTATGGAGTTGTCGGGGTCGCCTGGGTACCAGGCTGGTTGCACATGTCGAGTTCCAAAGGGCGGAGCAGGTACTTTGACTTTGTAGAAAACGTGTGTCTTATTGTGCAGACCTTGGGATTCGCACACCTCGCATAGGTCGAAGTCGGCGCAGTTGGCACAGCGATACCGAATTCCCCGTATGGGCACCATGCCGCAACCATTACATTGGCAGCCACGGTGCACATAGGCGTTGCGTCTTGCATTATCCTCGGACACTCGAAATAACAAAGTAACTATATTCTCGCCGGTGCGTTGGCGAGGGGCTTGACTGCTGTCATTATACCACTCGTCAGGATTTTGGTCATCAGGATGTGAGTGCGATTCTCGAATGGGGGCCGAAGCTTCTGCGTCGGCATTCTCATCGCCGTGAGACTCGGACTCGGAGGAATCATCATGACGGTGGGAGCCTCGGCGAGGCCGTCTCAGCGCATTTCGGCGGTGCAAGCCAGGTCCTGTTGAGGCAAAATCGGAGTCGAAAGCTTGGTCATGGCTGCGATAATAGTAATAATAGCCTACCGAGACAGCAGTAATGGCAGAGACTACAACGACAGCTAGTTGCGGCCGAGTCAAGGTTGATGCCACCGTGGAAGAAGAGAAATATGCCATGATAAATGGGTGACGCTCATGGCGAACGGATGGCGCAAAGAGGTAACAAAATGGCGAGGAACAAGTTTAAATTTCAATGATAGACGACTAACATGTAACTTGAAGTGTTGCCTCCTGAGTGTATTCAAGATAATATGGAAATAGACTGTCGCGCAAACGGGAACAGATGGTGTGTTACGATGTGTACGTGGTTTGTCGGCGAAATTCGTCAATTACTTACATATGTATACTTCCAACATGTAAGCTAGTACTTATAAGAAGAGCCCCACTTGTATGTTAGCTCTGTGGTATTATTAGGTACCGTATGTATGTATGCAGTGCGCTAGCTTCTCTTAGGTTCATACATGTACATACCCACGTATGTATACATGAATCCGTTCTTATACAGTTGCTTAAGTGCATTCGCCACGGACGATATTGAAAACGTCCATCCGTATTTATATCCCTTCTTGCAACCATTTTAAGAGCACTTATATTAACTTGTTTTAGTAAGCATTAAGTGTAAGCCTACCTCCACGGTAAAGTTCTCAGGATCCTGATACGCTTGCACTCTTCCAGTCGGCGACTGTTCCTTCGTCCAAACAATCTCTCTCGCTTATATAGCGTGGACGCCGTGCGCGAAAACCCCAGATGCCTCTTCATAACAACTTCAACAGGAACAAGCTTTTCCCCCCCAAGAGTTAGCCATGGTTGAGACTGTTTCCACATGTGTCGACCTACTACCCAACCAACGAATGCAGAATAACACCAGCTGAAAACATGGTGAAAGAGAAAGAGGTGCGCGGTCATTAGAGCTCTGTGCGTTGGCAAGGCCAGCAGTGAGGATGCTAGCAGGCGATGCATCAGAAAGCAGCCGCATTTTGTAAGTTTCAGCTTGTTAATGGGATCCAAATGAATATCTAGCTCGAATGACGGAGACTTCTAATGCCTGTGAGAATCGAACCCTGGTTTCTTATTTATCGATGAGATCCTTTCCAGGTATATAAATATATATATATATATATATATTTCAACGGTCTCCATTCTTATAAGTTCCGGTTGCCTCTCAACCACCTCATTGGACCCAAAAAGGGGCGAGATACTAGATCAGCCAACTCAATAACCCTTCCCAATATCAACACTTTCCCTCATATCGAGAATCCCACAAGACAGTTAATGTAGCCCCAGGTGTATATATGTAAGCAACAGCCTATCATGAAGTCTCCGGTGGAAAAGTAATCAGACCCTGCTTATATAGTTGAACTATATAGTGTGCTACGAGTAACTGTTACTCGGTTCCGGCGACATCACTACGAAAGTTTGCTTTTCCCCAATTTACCGAGTTGTGTAGCGGTCCAGGAAAGACATATATTGTATATGGTAGCCAGTCTTTTGCCCTTTATTAAGCTTAGTATCCTTTAGAAGTATAAGCTTATGCATAGTAGACTAATAACGTTAAAGATGTTAGAACTATGTACTCGATAACCCGGGCCACATCCTTGGCGTCTTAACATGTTGGCTAGTTCGTAGGTATGTATCTACTCGAATTGCATTAGAATATGGTTCGTTCCTTAACAGGATATTTATACTGAAAAGTGGAAACGCATTTCTACTCTCTGGCACAGGAACGGGAAATTATTGGAGTTCGAGAACCTACTACGTAATTACATACATTTAACTAACCAATACATGTATCCACTGTCCAGGGGAATTGGCAACCGCAGAAGGCCTGTACAGTACCTACCGTACCTACCGTATGTAATTATCTATGTAGGTGTACATATGTACCTATGGAATGTACGGGTGTTGATGAGAACCTGCGTTAGCGCGTCGGGAACTAAAATTGGGCAACCCCGCCATCCATGGATACACGTACCGTACAAGTGCCCGCCAAACAGTACGTGTAGTTCACCTAATGTACCTAACTGAGCGATCACAGCCACAAGTAGCGAGGCGCAGCATCAACCTTGCGTTTGTTGCCTTGTCTGCTTGTTTCGGGGCTTACGAAGTTTGTCGTCCAAAACACATGCGTAGCGTATCAGCCCACCCGTCCACGTCATCGGGCTCAAGTCCCGATCTGTTAATTTAAGGATCGTATTTGATCTGGAGGAACTGAAAACGTTTCGCCCTACTTATGATGTCTTCGTAGTAATGTGAATTACTACATCATACGCTCGTTCCTAGACTACCTTCGTTACAATCCTTTAACCATGGCTCCCGTGTATGAGAAGTCCGAAATATTCCTCACAGACCATCTACTCCGAAGTGCCAGAGCCGCCACAGTAGCAGCCGGGCCGGAGGTCGCTAGACTCGCTCGACGAGATGTCATATCTCGCCGCGATTTAACCGTCACCAGCGATGCCCAGAAAGTCACGCTAGGCATCATTGCTGCCTATGTCGTTATTATCGCGATTCTATGGAATGTGCCTTATGTGCGATGGTCGTTATGGCCCTTCAAAATGCTTGTTATTGCTTTTCATGAGTTCGGACATGCTATAACAGCTTGTTGCACTGGCGGACGCGTCAAATCCATTTCGCTTGATCCGCGCGAAGGTGGCGTTACCCACAGTGAGTATCATCGAATTATACCCTTCGAACCCCTGCTTAGAGAAGATGATACTGATTTTCACTACTAGTGGTGGGTGGGAAGAGTGCTATCACATTGCCAGCAGGCTACCTAGGCTCTTCCCTTATCGGCGCCCTGCTCATATTCTGCGGCTTCGATATCGTCGCGAGCAAAATCGCCAGTTTAGTCCTAGGTGTATGCTTCTTGCTAACCCTTTGGTGGGGTAAGAGAGACGTACGTAGCACAAGAGTTCTTCCCCCTTCCCTCTTTCGCTTATTTTGGGAGGCCACGACTTCATAATCGAGCCGATTATGATATCATAGCTCCAGAGATATATGCCTTAGGCTCCCGAGCCCTTCCGCTAGATAAGAGCAGTCACTGACTTTTATTTATTGCAGTGGCTTACAATTGTCACAATTTTGCTTGCCGTCGGGCTTTTGGTAGCTTGCTGGTTCATCGTCCACGCTGAACCCTTGAGATTCGTTGTGCTTTTCATCGGCGTCATGAGTTCGCTATATAGCGTTTGGGACATCGTGAGTTCTAATTCGGATTTCGACCGTGTTATAAGTGCTAATTGGCCTTGGCTTTCAGTGTGACGATTTGATTCTACGCAAAGTCAACAGCTCAGACGCGAGTGTATTTGCCCAGCGCTATGGCGGCTCTTCCCAGTGTTGGGGTGTTCTGTGGTCCATCATTTCTGTTTGCTTCATGGCTGCTGCGATTGTCGCCGGCATTGCGGCATTCCCCCAGTCATTCTCCGAACAAGAAAACGATTCCAAACATTTTATCCCAACCCGTTGAATGAAACAAACAACGAAGATGGTAGAAGGATGCCTTTACCTTCCAGGCATATGAGGCGTACAGGCAGGACTGGCTTTTAAGTCTATTACAGATACCCCTTATTATTGACAAAGTTGATGATATTATCCATCCGATACTAATTCATATTCCACTGGCGTGCTCCGTCTCCTTTCGTATACATATTCTCTACGTAGTTAATTAAGTCTATCGCGCCCACCAAAGGCTTCCAGTAGTCGTAGTGGCAGCTCCTGTCTTTACCCCTCGAGACAGAGCCTACTAATTTACACGTAACTTCACCAAGATAAAATTGGGGTATTGATCTTCGTAAATATACTCAAGAGTGAAGTCACAGAAAACCCGCCGACTATATTAGATCTTATGCGACCTTCCGGGGGCTTTTTATAAGTAAGATGCACGTGCTTCCTGCAAGCGATTACGAGGTTTGTGACTATTTATGGTAGTGGAAGACGCTTCGAAATCCTCCGCCACTAAGCCATAGGTGGCGTTGGGAGGCAGCCAGCACGGCCGGGCGTTGAAATACATAACTCAATAATCCAATTTCACACTTCTCATTTCCTACAAGATTTAAAGTAGAACTCAATGCTACATCGCCTACTCGCCATACCGCCATCCTACTATCACCACCTATTCATACCAACACGTGTTTCTACTTACCTAGTTTTACCAAACATAGGTACATAGCCCTACCTACATATTTGTACTTGTAGGATGCCCTTCCGAAGTCTTATTTCGCGTTTAAGAAGCACAAGAAAGCCCCGAGATCGAGAGGAGGACGTTCATAAGGAGAAGGATTGTGAGGACGAAAACGTTGAGGATCTCCCGACTTCATCACACCAAACCGAACATACGCCACAAGGTTCAACAAAACAGCTTGAAGCCAATGACGGAGGGGCAGTGAAAGGGCTGCGAAAGCTTTCAGTTTCGGGGAGACGTTCGTCAAACCGGAGGATGGCAATTCGATCAACAGATGTAGGGCCGTCAGATTATCTATACTTTGGCGAGGGCACATCGGCAGCCAATGTATCCCAATCGCTCTTGAACCGAAGCCGGGGTAAATCAGCCGAATATACACCAGAGCAACCACCAACGGGAACTTGGAACCATCTTAGTAGCGGCGGCGGGAAAGACCAGAGCGGATTTCTAAATACTGGGTTAGGTACTCAAACACAACAGATGGGGTACTCAAATTTGACATTCGGCGGGTCACTTCAATACGACTATTCCGCAGCTCAAGCACCTGGTTTCGCTTAGCAGTCTCTATATAGGATCATCCATCCATGGATCGCTTTCATCGATAATGCCTAGACTCTGTCATGTTCGTGGCTCCGCATCAATTCAAACAGGGACTTGTTATATACATGCAATATAGTGGCTTCTTCCGTTATGTACCTGTAGCATACACATGTGGAACCAAGACATATACATAGGTACATATGTACATACATACATACATACATGTACCTATATATACATGTATGTATGAATCTTGCGAGAAATTCATAATAAAACCTAAATGCAGTAATGCGAGTCTTTTTGGTTTATCCGTAACCACTATTCTCCCTCCGCGGCCCCCCCAGGAAAAAAAAAAAAAAAAAAAACAAAGCTGAGATCAGCCGAGGCATCTGACTTGGGAGTTGTTGTGAGCCGTGGAATTATTTTATAACGTACCCAGGGACCGAAATGAATCTGTTATTTCTCGCAATTCCACATCTAGAGAAGGAATCAAGACAGAAGCGTAGTTTACAATAGTTCGTCGTCGCATGTATTTTATTAATACAAAATCCCAAGCCACGTTAATCCACCCTTCATGTGCGTGTATTTTCATGCTACCCGCCGTGCTATAAATGTAAATCCGACGACATCGACTAACAGCTGGCCAGGTCAAAAGGATTCACCACAGTGACCTTCCCTTCCGTCGAGGATGTGGTCAAGAGCCCAGCTTTTCCGACGGCCATCTGGCAGCTTGAGCCGCATCGGAGCGGTCTCCTATCTGTGGCTGCTGGGAGAGGGGGACCGCTGAACATCAGCTGGGAAGTTCACGGAGATGGGGCCCTACGGCTCATAGTTAGTAGAATACCCTGTTCACTTAGAACCCGACTAAGGTGAATCGATCGTCAGAAAAGGAAGAAAGCTCACCAATATCTACCATAGCTTATTAGCGGCCTTGGTTTCTTCAAGACAGCCTATCAGCGCCAGACAATGTACTTTGGGCACGTCCATGGGTCGAAATATTCCGTGCTTGTCCTAGATAATCGAGGGATGGGCGGTTCTGACAAGCCCTTAATGCGATACAGCACATCGGAGATGGCGCGGGACATCCTGGAAGTGGCTGATCACTTGGGGTGGATGTCGCCGCGACAGTTACACATATGCGGTATCAGTATGGGCGGCATGGTAGCCCAAGAACTAGCCTATCTAGCACCAGACCGCATCTGCAGTCTGAGCCTAATTTCTACAGCGGCCTATATCGAAAATACGACTTCCTTCACCGAAAATATAATGAACCGTATTACTATGCTACTGCCTAAGAGTCTCGACCGTACTATTCAATACGCAGCCGGAGCTATCTTTCCTCCAAGCTATCTGGCTGAATCAGACAATGCCGTAGTTCCTGATGAGTCAGTGCCAAAGTGCAAGATCCCGGCAGGAGGCTACGGCAAATTCGGGAGCAATTATGCCCGTTTTGCTGCGCAGGAAATCACGAAGCGGCGAGATAAGGATGGATTTACTAAGAAAGGATTCCTACTGCAAATCATCGCTGCCGGGTGGCATCACAAGAGTCCTCGGCAGCTGAAGGAGCTGGGTGATAAAGTAGGACGCGAGAGGATTCTAGTTTTACATGGGACGGAAGACAGAATGATTTCCCCCCCTCACGGCAGGAAGTTGATAGAGCATCTACAACCTGATCAGGGGTTGATTATCGATGGCTTAGGGCATGCACCAATCAACGAACGAACGCAGTGGTTCAATGAGTTACTCGAGGCACAGTGTTCGTTAGGGGAGAAGGCGAGTGGGCGATGAAGAAACGGAAAAGAACACAAGGGACACGGGTGTTCAGAGACAATATCCGTTGAAATAGATAGGTCTCGTACTATGTAATCTAAGGCCCCAGCAGGAAGTCGCCGATGCATCAAGTGGCATGTTGTTTTTGTAAAAATTTCAATCACCTTTGGAATCCTAATACGCCTATGCCGTAGAATCAGGTATCTCATAGCAAAACCTCAACCGCCAAACCCATGAAAATATTGCCGATACCCCTATTCTGCCTGTTTCTTTCTTTTAAAGAGAGAAAAAAAGAAACAAGTTGAAACGGAAGTTCAACTTGTAAGATTGTCACGGCCTTCGTTCACGCTTCCTAGGAGAGATCTGCGCAAACAATTGAGAGCATTCTCTGCCCTGCTGTTCTAACTTACAGTGGCGATGAAGCTCTGATATTGCTCATCCTCTCCCGGTGGCCTTGCTATAGCTTTCTGCGGAGGTGTGGCAGCGGAGGTCTTGCCAGTTCCCGTCCACAATACTCCAGGTTGGTGCGAATGGTTCGACACATCCGCTTTAGGTGTATTAGAGACATCCTCGCCCTGGCCCTCTTTATCCGCCCTCGGCAGACGCATTGCGAGCAGCACATACTCGGCCCGGGTCATATTGTCCATGATATCATCCATATATCGTCGCACTTCCTCTTGAGGGGCAACGACCTTGGCCAAATTCTCGAGATGCTTGCTTGACTGCGCATATATCCTAATCGTCACAGGTTGATAGTAGTCCAATGCGGGATCCCCTCCATATTCCAACTTACTCCCTTTGCGTACGATCAGGAAAGATGCAATGACCTGGGTAGGGCTCACATAGTCGAGGATGCTATACTTAGGGAATAAGTACCTGTCGCCGGTACCTCCAGAAAATTCAAGCACGACGGCTGAAATATCGGGTTTGGTAGAAGGCGGCGGTCCTTTCGAGCGCAGGGCCTGTTGAGAACCAGATGTATGATTCGACTGCCCTGGCGCGGCAAGCGACACCTTCTTCGAGACAGCGCCATTCGGAACAGCAGGATTTTCTGTTCCGTTCGCCGCTGCTGTTTGAGACGTTCCTGTTGCTGTCTGTTGGGGTTTGGGAGCTTCTTTCACCACGAGATCTTTTAATTTGTCGAGGATCGCTTTCAAATCCGTCGTATCTGCGAACTTGGTTTTCCCCTCAGCGATCCTTCGCACAATATCCCGCGTGACCGTGTCATCCAAGGCTTTCTTCACCAAGAGGATTACCAATGGGTCGCTTCCAGGTGGTGGTCTCAGATCGTTCGATCTCTGATGTGGGTTGGAAGCGAGAACAATGTCGAGTATAGTTCGAACCTCGTCGGCAAAATATTTAATCGTCCTTCCGTCTACAAGAAGCCGATCTGCTGACGGCCCTTGTTGACCGCCTTTCCTCTTATAATCGGCCGTGATCTGATCGATAATCTTCTGGAAGTGGGCCAACTCATTTGGTGCCGCATCCCCTATAGCTACGCGCTTCATAAGATCCCGGAGCTGAGGATCTTCAGACGCCCTTTCCGCTAAGGTTACTATAATCGGATCAGCACCAGGCGCCGCAGGCGCGGCCGGCTTCGCGGCCGGCATAGAGGGTTTGCCTCCTGTAGGGATGGTTGGGGTGCCCGCTCCGGAACTGGGAGTATGAAGCGGTCGGTTGGCAATGAAGCCCGGTTGCGGGGCCCCTTTTGATTGGGGTGTTGGCTGTGAAGCGCCGGGGGGGGCTGTGGTAGGAGGGATGGTTGATGGGTGTTGAGGAGCTGCTAGGACAGACTCTAGACCTCGAGGGGAAGCTAGCGGCTTGTTGGGTATGGTAGCAGATGGTGGGGGACGCTGTAAATCCGCTTGCTGAGTCTGTGATTGAGGTTGAGCCTGAACTTGTGGTGCTACTGGTGGTTGAAGTGGTGGCGGGGCGGGCGTGTGCGAAGGGGAAGCGGGCGGGACTGCTGGGACTATCGGGGTAGACGGTGTACTCGGTTTTGGGGGAGGCGGCATGATACCATTCGGAGGGCCGTACTGCATGATTGGGCGGAAAGTGGAATTGGTAGTCGGCGCAGGTTTTGGATCTTTGACAGCGTACATAGTAGCTTCGAGAACGTGAGGCTCGACGGTGATCGTAATTTGGCCGATTTTCGCCATGCTATCCTTAGGAGGGTTGTTCGGGTCTTCCTTGACAACGCCTTTCCGCTTGGTGGGCTTAGTCCAGTACTTCTCAAAGATGCCCTCATGAATCCATTTCTGGCGCGACCTGGAAAGCGATTCGGCTAGAACACCACTAGAACGTTACAGGTTACTATGTAATAGCTGGGCGGTTAGATGGAGAGAAATACCTTTCTTGAATAGATTGGTAGTCCTTACTCAAAAGGTCGTCGGGTTGAGGATGTTCTACGGTCGGTAAGGGATTGCCGGCTTGGATAGACTTTGGTAATTGCAACTCTTCAGGGACGACATCGGCAGGCGCCGGAGTTTGTGCTGGTGCTGGTGTGAGAGATCGTTCGGGAGGTGTCGCAGTTCGCTTCTTGGACACATGATCGACTCTTGCTGCAGCCCTCGCTGGCAGCTTTCGCTTTCTCTCCATCGGATCCAAGTAAACAGCTTGGGGTGCGCGGCAGGCCTTGGTAAAAGCGCGGTAGAAATCTCAAGGGCTTGTCCACACTAGAGGGATGGAAAACGCGAGGACATCTCGGTTAGTAATGGCGACTGTTCGGATGAATGATAAGGATTATGACCAGCGACACTGCACAGCGGCAGTGACCGACGTATACAGTATGACGGGGAGCGTGTAAGATTGAGTGACTACTGATTCGTTACTTTCCATCAACAGTGCGTAGATAATCTGGAATAAGCCCTAGCTCGCTAGGATTGCTTGCTGGCGACGAGGGACGGTAACCTTGGCTTATAACAGAAAGAAGTGTGAGTTTGTTTTTTTAGTTGGAGCCACAGACGGAGAGGCGGGTCTAACTAATATCTTTGTACTGTTTAAGAACGCGTCGCGGATCCACAGACAAGCGGCTATAACTGTGCGTCATATGCATATATAATGTTTATGCTTTAAACTAGGTGTAGTGCGGGGCGTTAGCTTCGATACGCAGATACGTAGAACCTCGCCTTACGCGTAAGGACATGAAGGATTACCCAACAATTCCACCTCCCTTCGCGTTTACTTAACACATAATTATACCACATGTATGTATGTAATTGTCATTGAAAGCGAACGTCTTTAATCATTCTTCTCGGGAGACTATAGAAACTACTTGTGTAGGCGGAATTAAAACAAGAGCGCCGGTTTTCTCATGGCACCGCGGGCTTTTCAGTGGGCTATCCCCGTGGCTGTCAGCCTGGGTGTCCCAATTAGTCTCTATGTGATTTTCCTCTTACTCGGCGCCTTGCCTTTCTTCCAGAGACAGTAAGGTTCTGGAGTCTTATAAAACATGCCAAAATTAGACTAATGGATGGAAAATTACTAGCTTCTTGTATGCCCATCGCCTCAATACCCTGTTCTGGCATGACCTCAACAGACCGGAGTATTGGGGATTTGCCAGTCAGTCTTTACTAAATAAAAGCAAAGACATATATGATGCTAACTTATCTGGTTAATACAAAGGAAATCAGGTTACGCCCTTCTCGCTGACTACGGTCGATGGAGAGACCCTATACGCGTGGCACATCCTACCGCTCCCAACCTACTTGAAGCACGAGGACAGGCTCCAGGCCCAACAGCCTGGTTTCTCTGATGACATTACCAAGACGGAATCATTTAGGCTACTCAAAGACGACCCTGAGGCTCGACTTGTGATCTCCTGTGAGAAGCCATAACCCCATTCCCTATAGCAGGGAGAAGCTAATTGATAACTCAAAGTCCATGGAGTGAGTAAATGGACAGAACAGGGATTACCGTTGGGACTACTAACTTTCCTGTACGATAGAATGCTGGCCATATTGCCCAGGGTCTCCGCCCTGGTAGTTACCACACACTAACTGACTCTTCCCGTTACCACGTCCTAGCCATCGACTATCGGGGCTTTGGCAAGTCAACTGGCACTCCATCAGAGGCAGGGCTAATCCAAGATGGCGCCGCAGCCGTAGATTGGGCGATGCATGTGGCAGGTATCCCAGCTAGCCGAATCGTCATCATGGGACAGAGTCTTGGCACCGCTGTGACAAGCGGCGTTGCAGAACACTTCGCCATGCAAGGAATTGAGTTCGCAGGCGTTATCCTTATTGCCGGGTTTTCGAATCTACCAACTCTACTCTCCTCATACGCGGCTGCTGGTTTCATCCCAGTTCTTTCGCCGATCCGGGCAATCCCGCCGCTTCTACGCTTCTTCCAAAGTTTCATCGTAGACAAGTGGAAGTCAGCAGAGCGTCTTGCCCACGTCGTAAGCTTGACGCGGACAAGATTAAGGCTGAGTTTTATTCACGCCAAGAACGACTTGGAAATACCGTGTCATGAAAGCGATGCGTTGTTCAAATCTGCAGCCAGTGCCACGATCGGTGAAAGCCTAGGCGAGGAAAGCTTTTCGTCGTGGAAGGAACAGAGATCTTTGCGTAGAGAAGATGGAACATTCGTGGTGATTGTTAACGCCGAACCAGACATAGTCATCAGGCAAGAACTTGTGCCATATGGCGGTAGGTTTATATCTTCCGAAATAAAATAAGACAACAGCCAGAGACAATACTGACGTGCACAGGACATAACGATGTTATGCTATCTTCAGCTGTTTCGCTCGCAGTTATGAGGTCGTTTGGACTAGATGCGAGCTAAGTCTTCACACCTCCAAGAAGACAAGAAATCTATATTATATACATAAACACCAAGTTAGACTCATTTTTCCATATTGTCGACTACGGGAATTTATGACTTTATACCTCACATGCATGTATTCTCTTCGACATGTCATGTATGTACATATGTACGCGGTACATATAGGTACCTACATAATGTATGAACATGTATTTTCTCGTTAGATTAGGTATACGCATATATATACACTATATAATAAAAGTGTACCTTACCGTTATAAAGGGGTTTGCAACTATTATATATTTATAATATATATATTATTTTTTTAAACATTATTTTTTTAAAAAAAGGAAATAATTTATAATATAATTTTAAAAGGTTATAAATAAATAAAATAATTAATTATTTTTAAATTTTTTAATTTTAAAATATTTAAAAGTTTAAATATTATAAATATTATTATTATTACATAAAAAAATTATAATATATATATATAATTTTATTTATTTATATATAAAGTTAATTATTTTATATATTATTTATTATTATATAATATTAATAGCTTATAATATTTTAAAAAAATTTAATAATATAAAAAAATAATATATTTTAAAAAATTAAAACATTTTAAAAAAAAAGTAATTATATAAATAAAAAATATTAAATAATTTACTTTTATTTAAATAATATATTTATAACTTAAATTTATAATATTTTTATAAATAAAAAAATAATATATATTTATATTATTAAATATATTTATTATATTTATTTTATATATTTTATAATTTATTTTTTATATATTTTTTAATAATATATTAAATTAAATTATAAATTTTAAAATATTTATAAAATTATTAAACTTAATTATTAATTATTATTTATATTATTATTAATT